>JBCEWC010009595.1:0-18568 GCA_038996855.1 Solanum aculeatissimum
TTGATGTTCAAGTGTCAAGTTTTCATTTTAAAAGCATGTATATGTATACGTATTCTTGTGGGATGATGACTTAGTACTGAGAAGGATTATAGTAGGAAGTGGGATATCCCCAAGTGTCCCACTCCTTTCCCAAAACTATGTGCCACCATAGGTTGCTATCGAAATGGGAGACTCGTAAGGTATGCTTTGATATACTATGATATGATATGTTATGTTATGTAAATCCTTCCGGAATGGGAGACCCATAAGGAAGGTGGCCATCACACCGAAATAGGAGGCTCATAAGGTGTGGTGTAGATTACCTTTGGCAAGTAATCTTCTCCGATCCAATGAGAGGCCTAGTTGGACAAGTTCATGTTGTAGCTCACATGGATTTGGATGTTGGTTATGGTTCCATCCCCTCTATATTATAAGCATTATGGCATTTCATGCATCCTGATCATCATGGCATATTGATATATTGTTCTTTCTTATATTTATTTCTATATATGTGTTCTTGCCATGTAGGTTGTTATAGGTTCATGTGTATATACATTTGCATGCCCGCATACTTAGTGCTTTATTGTGCTAACCCATACTCTTGTCTACATGTTCTAAGCATGTAGGCACCAGTGACGATCTCTACCTACCTTTGCACGACGAATGATCCTCTTGAAGCTCTTTGCTTGTGGTGAGCCCTTTTGTTCAAGGGCAATAGCCACTTTCTATCTACTTAGTGTTGTTCTTACTTTTCTTTACTTATGTATTTAGGGTGAGCCTCAAACTATGTCGAGGCCCCGCTTATCTTATGAAAAGTCCTGTTGGACAAATTAAACTCTTGTACGTTGGGTTATGTTGTGTTGATATTATGACTATTGAGATATTATGGGTTATGAGGTTTGATTATGGAAATGGTATTTGATTATGCTTATAACTTGATGGTGGGATTGTGTGTTGACTATGTGCTTATGTGGAAAGTCCCCTAACCCGGAATGCCCCCATAGCTTGAGTCCAAAGCCCTGTTTCCTTTAGAGCTTATGTGTTATGTGTTTACTTCCTCTCTTCCGAACCGATGATATGTATGATGATACTACGATGGCTTGATCGAGGACTTTTGGGTTCTCCTTTGCCATGTCACATCTAGGCCCCTTATCTGGGTCGTGAAAAGTATACACCGAATAAGGTTCCCTTAGAGTTTCAGGACTCAAACAAAATTTAACAACCAAAGAGGAGTCACAAAAGATAAATTTGCACCCGAATCAAGTAAAACATAAGCATCAAAATCAAAGATTTTTAACATACCAGTCACGACGTCCGGAGCTTCATCCACCTTTTGTTGGGCATGAATAACATAAAATCGATTGTTCCTAGGAGCACCCCCAACCAGAGCTTTTGGTTGCCCTTGATCACCGGGAGCCGATTGATCCTTCTTCATATTCTTTGGGCAATTAGAGATCTTGTGGTCCAAACTACCACACCTATAGAAAGCACCCATCCCTCTCCTACATTCACCCATGTGACTACCACCACATTGATCATAATGAGGAAATCGGGGGCCACCCTAAACGTTTGCCTTAGGAGGAGGCACCCTTTGATTAGAAACTTTCATATTTGAACCTTGGCCTTGTCAAAATCGGCCAAAACCACTACCACTTTTGGAGTTGGAGAACCCACCATCAAGTTGGGCCCTCTTAGCTTCGTGCACTCTCCTTTCCTTAAGTTTTTCACCCTCAATTTGCTCAGCATAAGTCATGAGCCTTGAGATGTCCATATATCGAATAAGCATAGTCGTACAATACTCTTTCACAACCAAATCAGAGACACCCATGATTAACTTATGCATTCTTGCATGGGGTCAGATACAAGCATTGGAGCATATTTGTAGAGCTTAGTAAATTTGAGAGCATAATCCCTCACAGTCATACCACCCTATTGGAGATTGATGAATTCGGTCATTTTGGATTCTCTAAGCTCAAGAGGAAAGAATCGATCAAGGAAGGCCATCTTGAACTCTTCCCACCCAACCTTGGCATCAACCATCCTCTCAACTAGCCATTGGTTATACCACACTTGGGCCACGTCATGCGATCAACTTGGCTTTCTCTTCCGAACTTACCCCATTATGGTCAACACCTTAGTAAGTTCATCATTGAACTCTTGAGCATCCTCATCTACATTCGAGCCAAAGAACTCCAGAGGGTTCATCTGGGTGAAATACCTCACCCTAGAAGCCGGAGTACCAATGTTTTCAAGATTAGCTGGCTGGGCTTGGTTAGCCACTGCGTGAGCTAAAATCGACACCACATTCCTGAACTCTGCATAAGATACTTGTTCCTCTACAGGTGATCGAGGGGCTTGTTTCTCAAATTCTGGAGCTTGACGGGGGAAGGGACATCTTCTGGGAGGCATGTTCTGAAAGAGCGACAAAAACGCCAAGAGTTTAGGAAATCTATCATAACAACCCACGACACGACACAAGGAGACAATAAAATAAGATGAATTCCTAAAAAGTCATCATAGCCTCTCACTCATAGGTATGACGTGCATCACACCCATGAATGAGACTCTAATTGACGTGGCATGTTGGACTCCGAGGAACATTTACAAACCTAGGGCTCTGATACCATCTTTGTCACGACCCAAAAGTGGGGTCTAGATGTGAAATGGCGAAGGAGAACCCAAAAGTCCTCGATCAAGCCATCGTAGCATCATCACTCACATCATCGGTTCAGAAATACGGAAAAGTAAACACATAACACATAATTCTACCGGAAACGGGGCTTTGGACTCAAGCTATGAGGATGTTGCCGGGAATGGAATGAGCATGAATCACATAGCACATAACAAGTATTTCTAAGGGGTGGGTAAGTAGGACTCAATCTATGGGGGCATACCGGGTTAGGGGATTTCCCACATAAGCACATTCCCAACATTCACAATCCCATAAGCATAATCGAACATCATTTCCATAACAATTCCCAATAGTCATAATATCCCCATAAAGCATAATACAACGTGCAAGAGTTTAGTATGTCCAACATAGCCTCTACATAAGAAAGAGAGGGGCCTCGACATAGTTTGGGACTCAACCTCTATACATAGAATAAGAAAATAACTAATACAAGAAAGATAGAAGGTGGTTATTGCCCTTGAACAAAAGGGCTTATCACAAGCTAGTAACTCCAAAGATGTCACTCGTCGTCTACCGGAAGATAGAATTCGTCACCGGTCCTTACATGGTTAGAACTTGTAGATGAAAGTATGGGTTAGCACAAAATATGTACTAAGTATACGGGCATGCAATGCATATGACAATATAGTATGACCAACGAAATGACAAAGAGACAAGTGATACGAAAGGAATTCACATAGATAAAAAGGAATATATTATAACAATATGCCATGCCATGATGCATGAAATACAACCTAAGATTATATCATAGCGGGGATGTTGCCTCAACCGACACCGGAAGAGACCCGAGCAAGTTACTACTTGGATCCGGACTACTTGCTAGGTAGATCCCTAGTCAACATTTCAACAAGGGGATACATAACAAGTAAATCCCAATCTAGGGAGATATTCCCTGTTGGCACATCGTTTGACGGAAAAGAGTATGGACTCTTGGCGCTAGTCCATCTCGACTCCAATCCCTCTATACTAAGCCTCATCCCACAGGAATACATATATATATCCATGCAAGCTTTTCAAAATGGAAAGTTGACATTCTTTTCAAAATCATGCATCATAGCCAAACCAAAACATGATCAAATCCATATCTATACTTAGGCTAAAAAGCCAACAAGAATTTTCATAATCATTTCCATATCGATGCAATAGGAGTAGCTCATCTACATAGCTTATCATATCAAGCCTTTATAACATATCATAGTGGTTCAAGCACCCATAATGCTCAAAGAGCCATAACAAGAGACTATGTGATCACAAGCTTTAACATATCATATCATATCATGAGGGTCATGCCCTTAACAAGAGTTTCATTACAACTATTCATCAATGCATATGCGATGAATAAGAAATCAAGCACATTAGACCAACCATGAGCACCCCCATGAATCGTGGACCACCAAACGGTCCGTGGTCCAATCCTTAGACTCCATTCCAGAACCTTTTGCCAACGTCCTTCCAATTACGGGCAGTCTCACTGCAAGGGCCATAACTTTCACATACGAGCTCTGAATTGAGTGAAAATAGTTGTGTTGTGAATATAACTCAATGAACTTCAATTTTGTATATGGAATCCCACACAGTTCATCCCTCACAAAAAGATATGACTTTTCAAAGTGCACTGCCCAACCGGCCTTACAACTTCACCCAATGATCCTTTTTGAATCCGGCCACTTAAATACAACCCATGGCTACCAAAATTCAACCATGACTAGTTTAATACTAACCTTGACCAACCATTACAAATTTCGAAAATTTGTGGTTCGTTACAAAATGTTTCCAAGGAGGAGATATTATAATACCTTATAAGTTGGAAAGTTGGAAAAATATTTTTTTTGTAGAAAATGGACTAGTGTAGGTTATATAAGCACCAATTATGGAATCATAGAATATTTTATCTGTCTTACATGGGCCTTCCTAGATTCATACTATACTTGGAATTTTTCAGGAAAACGTGATGGAATTATGAGAGAAACTGTGAGTTGTAAAAATATCCACAACCTATAAATAATGGTCGCGGATAGAGGTAAAAAATTTGGAAGAAAAGTGGTCTTAGAACATCACGTACAATTAATCAGGATGAGCCTATAAAAGAAAATATGGGTGATAGTTGGGGCTCATGAAATGCCCTAACACTTCGAAAAAATTGGAAAAAAGTGAGTTAGTCTACGTTGGGTCTTTATGACCCGTAAAAGAATCTATGAGTATTATTCAAAACTTATGGAACGTGTAAACAAAAATTTTGTATGAGTATAGGGAAGTCTATGAGGAGAGTTAAAGGCTCGTAGAAAGATCTATGTCTTTATGAGGTGTTTCGTGGTTGGGATACTACAACCTAAAAAACTTGACTTCCATTAATGGACTCTACGGTCCATATAATGACCTGTGAATCATAGATGAATCTCATAGACCCTATCAAGCAGTTTTAGTTAAGCATAATTTTTGCTTTTCCTAACTCCTAAACAATGTCATTTTGACACTATATTTATCCCAATAACCATCCATGCCCCTATACATCATCTCATTTTCACCCAGTCACTCAAAAATCAAGGATTCTCTCAAGTATTTCTCTCAAAATCTCCATGGAAGACCAAACTAGGGTTTCAAGGATCCAAGCTTCCAAATTAAGATTTCACCAAGGATTATACTTGAGATATGTGATTTTTCATCCATAGGTAACTTTCATCCATGAAGCCCAAAAAAATGCCAACTTCTTCTACCAATTTCAAGTATGAATTTTATACATTTGCATGATATCAATTCCAATTGCCTGAATTGGGTTTTATCAATAATTTTCGTCTAGTTACTCCTACATACAATCTAGGGTTCAAGAGATTCTATATAGGTTGTTTCAATTTTGATTCAATCGATGTTATTTTTTATATTTTTATGCATGATTTCAATCTAATTTCATGATTTTAAGTTAATTTCTTGTGATCCATACTTTGCCTAGTTTTCACTTACAAGTCACGATTATGAATTTACATGTTTTTAAGAATGTTTATGACAAGGGAGACCTAAACCCAGTAACACTTCATATGGATGCAGATTTTTAATTATTAAAGACCTACACCCATATTACATGAATCACATGCAAATGAGCTATTCTATGAATATATTTTATGAAATGAATTAATAATTTGATTGTGCTTCTAGATGTTAATCTTTATGATCTATAAAAAGAATGAAATATTTGTCATGACCTGCTTTGAAACTGTAACTGATGGGTATACGTGGGGAAAACTAACATAATCTAACATACATAACAAAAATAGGAAAATAAAAATAGAAACTATTATAAATATATTCAAGGATCCCTTATAGAACCTGAAAGTCACTAGTACAGAGCCACTACAAACAAAATAAAGTGTACAAGTCCCAAAAGTAAATAAAAATAATACAAGATCTGGCTAGTCTCAAAATATACAAAAAAAATAGGCCATTAAATGGAAGGAGATAGAAATGATCCAATAATGTCAAATGCTCACCCTTCTCTCCAATGTAGGGTGCAACAGGCTCGATCAATCAATGTTGATAACTGGTTCTCAGACTTGCATCATGAAAGTATATAAAGAGTGTAGTATAAGTACCTAGATAATAGGTATCTTGTAGGCATCATAGCCCAATTAAGAGGGAAAGGTAAAAATAATATGAAAAGGTGGAATGAACATAAAACAAATTCAAGAAAGCTATAAAAGGTAAATTCAGCGAACAGTCACACTAGTCGGGAAAACACAAACCATATTGCTATGCTATCTACACCGAATCAAGCCTTTGCAAGTCTGATTAGGACATAGAATGTTTATAACTATGAAATCTAAGGAAATACAGAGCCTGCCACACTAAAAATTGATGAATCAAAACCAATCCTAAAATACGAATGCTAGTGGATAGAAAACTGCATGTGAACTAGGTAGCGAGGTCGGGATTACTGCAACCTGGATGCTCGCTCGATTAATGAGGGAGATTGAGCTTGGGACTACTACTACTATCATTCTTGCCTGATTAATATGAGGGAGGTTAAGACTTGGACTACTACTACCTGGATGCTCCTCTAATTAATATAAGGGAGGTCGAGGTTGGGACTACTGCTACCTGAAGGCTCACCTAACTAATAAGGGAGGTCAAGGTCGGGACTACTGCTACTCGGATGCTCACCTAATTATTAAGGGAGGTCGAGGGTGGGACTACTACTACTGGATGCTCGCCTGATTACAAATCGATGGTGCTAGACCTTCTTTTCTTCAATCTGTAGGATCATAGCTACTGAAGATCACCTTCCTAAATGAACAAAGTCAATTCTTACCACTGAATTATCAAGAAAACTCGAAATAGAAGTGGTACAAGGACTAACATTACCAACATAACTCAAAGCAATCAAACCTAGGAAATATGAATGATAGGGTGTTAATTTAGGAATGTTACTACCCAGCTAAGTTTTAAATACTAGAACCTAGTTTGTTATGCAATTCTAAAGAGATCTAAGCCCACTGAAACAACATAGGGAAATCTATAGCAGGTTTCAGTCTTCCTATACAAAGGCCAATATTCTCCATAACACTAACACACAGGGAAAATGGTGCCACTAATATTAGTCATAACTAATAAGAAGTTCACATGCTTGAAGTTATCCAAAAACCCCGATAAATGTCTAAAACGTGATTTCTACACCTCAAATACATAACAAACTACACAACCCTAAGGTTCTTTCCTAATCCAGAATCAACCAAGTTACCTTACGAAACAAACCAGACAAGTTCTACATGATGAACTACACGTATTTCAACAAGATAACTAACCCTCCCCCCATTGGCAAAATAGCTTGCATTCAAACAATGGCAGCACATTCACAATTTCTCAATCATCACATATCCAAGCTCATTTGCTTACATAGTCAACTCAAAATTTCACAAATCCATTAGAGGATTGATTTATCAAGGAAGGGCTAATTAGTGAGTATATTCTCCTCATCCATTGCACTATCCAAATCAAAGATATGGATCATCAATGCTCAGAGTGTTATGGACTAGAGACACGATATTACATCCGCATGCTTTTCATTTATGCATAGGGTTTGCCAAAATTTAAAAGAAAATCATCCATTCAATCATACAAGACAAAAAAATAACAAAAATAAATATTACTCTATTATAACTCAAATTAAATTTATTTACAACCCAAGAAAAATTATCTAAGAGCTCATCAATAGCACCATCATTAAAACAAAAATAACCATCATTGTCTCATCAAAAATAAACATCCAGAAGACAGGGGAATTTCTCAAACTCACCTCCTCCTAACAAAATAAACATAACCTCAATTTGCAAAGGACAACCAAAATAGTTGGCATAAGAGAAAGTAATGAGTATGAGAATCTCCTTATCAAATAACATATCCTATTGTAGTGATGGTAATAAAGAAGATGTCCTGGGGGCATCAATTCCCTCCTCTTCTGGTGTACTCTCAAGATCAATGTCGAGCCTAATAGGCTCAAACACACTCATATCGGATTCCAATGATGGACTGATCTAGAATGGATTTTACAATCGCATCCTCCACTATCTCATCCACCACTCTAGCCAGCTCCTTCCGATCCTCTTGGCTATGCTCACCCTCTAATGTATCCTGATTAGAATCTGGGGTGATCACTTCTTGATTCTCATCACCGTTATCATATGACAATTCTATATTCAAACCTACACTTGGTATTAAAGTTGCGTCCCCATTGACGGGAGGATCTTCCAGCCCATCGAAAAATGTACTCAAGTTAGTGGACTTGAGGGATGTTACCTGCTTCTTCAGCTCATCAATGTCAGCTCTCAAAGATGAACTGTCCTTATCACCACCACCTAATATTTGAACCGTCAACACCCTATCCTTTATGTTGCCTAAGTCCTTCCTATATTCATCTCCTTCTGTTTTGCTTCAGCCTTCACATATGATATTAAAGCCTTGGTTATAACAACCTCCACCAGCTTAGGTACAGATAATTCAACCCGAGTGGCCTGAAGATCAATGACCTTGGCAAGCTGGTCAAAGGAAAGAACATTAGTCTTAGTGAGAGGGGGTTGGTCATCTATGACTTGTGTCCCTATAGATGGAGTAGGGGTAGAAGTGGAAGAAAATGTAGGATGGGAAGATGCACCTGCCTTGGTGCGTAACTTTACAGCACTAGACTCGAGAGCTTCAATGTCAATCATCGGCGTTTTGTCAACCGACTTATTCCTAGCTCTATCCTTTTCATCCCTCAAAAACTCAGCTTCAATCCACCTGATAATAGTTGATTCAGATGGAGTCAGTTTTATATCCATCTTTTTGTTGCTCGGGGCTCTGACCCTTTTACACAGTGCGATAATGAGGCTTGGAAAAGGTTGTGTAGTCTGAATTTTCTTTTCCCTTATGAGGATTTCAGGAGCAATGATTGAACAAACATTAAGTCCTCGACATTCCATGATACACCCAACAAATGCTTCTTTAGAATGTTTCAAAATCAACTCAATTTGTGACACCATTAAGTTATTGTTAATAAAACCAAACCAAAACTGTCCCAAAACATTCATTTCTTTCTTTTCAATGATAGCTCCTTCCTCTAACCACAAAGAAGTTGGGATTCCAATTATTGGTGCCAACCATGCCTTGATGTCTTCAAAAGTTTGAAGCTGTAACATCTCTTCCAAGTATCTCCCAACTGTAACTGCTAACCTAATGCATCGTTGATCTTAGCTTCTCCACATGGAACTTGTATCCGTTGACCTTTACAACATCAAGAGGTTTTAGCACAATTGGCACTCTGCCTCTACTTTTAGGAATAACCTACCCATAGGCTGCATAAAATTCACAAACTAGGGTTGGCACATAGGGATCTCAAGGTTTGGTAAACACTTGGAAGTTGTGGAACTCAAGAGTTTTCAAAACCTCTTGATATTTTTCACTTAGTCTTGTTATTTATAACAGTTTTTCCTCCAAGATAGTTCTATCCCCTTCATTCCTTAGCCTGTTCAAAAAGTTTAGAACTGCAACTTCTTGCGTTTGTTGTGCAAGGGTATCACGCAAGGCCTTGGCTCTTGACTCACTCTTATGCCTTTTTGGGCTAGATTCTCTTAGCAAGGGAGATTGCCTTATGGATTTTTCTACAGTATGCTTCTGCTTAGTCATTCTGTAAAACATCCTTCAACACTCTTGTGAGAAGCATTAACAAATAGTCAAGCACACAAATTAATCATATAAAAGGAAATTAGAGTAGACTGGTTAGTTAGATTGCAAATCATACTTAGGGAATCACCAGGCTAAGTCAGTGATCAAACAGAGCATCACTTTTTGCACACATTTCAGGCTTAGGACGGTTGTTATTTTGGCGATGCAGATGCACAATTTGCGCTATGCTGAATTAACTCAGAAATGGCAACAGTCCACTGTCAAAAGTTACAGCAATCACTCAAGAACCAAAACTGATAAAGGCGGTGTACATATATATTGGGTACATCATTGAGTACTTGTAGGCAATCAAATTGACCATCACTTGTTGTGACTGTTGCGACCTATCATCAATTCCACAATAATTTTGACAATTTCATAACTCACATGGGTGATAACATATATTAACCCACTGCAACACATCACAACATGCTTAACCAATTGCTAATATTATCACAACATCCCTATGGCTACACACTTGATCAAAAAATGATTAACCCTTAAGAATGACATCACCCAATCTATCATAGGAAAAATTCAATTGCTCAAAAGAGGTTAAGAGTTACTCAGACTTCACCCATAGCCTAAGTAATCATTTAATCTAATAGGCAAGTACAAATCACCACTACACTCACAAGATCATGGAATAATTTCAATTGATCACACTCAAGCATCATGACAAGCACAATAAAGAGGCCATAACCATAAACAACCCATCATTCAAGCAAAAATTCCTCTACTCATGCATCTAACCCACTAATTAACAACCTTAATTTAAAGAAATTTAGAGTAGGACACTAAAACTCACAATATATCATTCTCACATGCAATACAGGGTGCAAAAATACTTCCTAAGTCCTGCCCATTAAATTATCAACAAGAGTTTCAATGATTCAAGCATAATGGCTTCCTTCAAAAATCTTAAACAAGGGTCTGAGACATACCTTTGATTGATGAGGCATAATGAGACTTGTAAAGATGCCTTTTGATAAAACTCCTCAACTCTTTATGTCGAAATCCTCAAAGAAATGCGAAGAAAAGATGGTAGTGTGCACAAGAAGTAGAAAGGAGTGAAGGTGGAAAGTGTGAAAGCCAAGCCATTTGAAAAGCCTCAAATAGGTCAGGCATCATGCATGATCAGCAATATCAATTCACTTCACCTAGTATGATTGGCATAATGCCTAACATGCTTGGAATCACCTTTTCTTATAAAAAGCTTACCTTGCCTCCCATCCTAAAGTACGGTGAAATGAACCATTGCCCACCAAAATTAGTGATCCGCTGATTGAACTGTTAGTTCACCAAATTTCACTACATCTCTAGGGCCACCACTTGACTCAAGATCATGGTAAAATTGAAGACCGCCAATACAACTTGGCGATGCGCCAAGTGATCTCTCATGTTCTCCCCTATCAAGTTTTACTCTTTGCATTCTCCTTGCCAACCCTACACACTTTAACACCCATTATTTGACTAAAAAGTTGTAAAAACGCACCTTGGGTTGCCTCCTAAGCAACACCTTAGTTAACGTCATGGCACAACATAGTTTCTCTACTCATCACGTCACTGTTGATTGCCCCATTAATGAAAACACCTCTGGATCATCTCCCAGCTTCAAAGCCTTGTAAATGTTGAAAGTAACCTCCTCATCATTCACTTTGAACCTAATATTTCACTCTTGACATCCACAACTGTTATTCTTATGGCTAGGAATAGTCTCCATATGATAATTGGCACATTCGTATCCACCTCGCAATCCAAGATTTCAAAATCAGCAGGGAGAATGAATTTATCCACCTTAACCAGTACATCAAGTAGAATTCCCATTGGTCATTTAATAGACCGATCAACCATGAGAAGCTATATTATGGTTGGTGAAGGGGTCTCCAATCCCAATTCCTCAAATATGGCTAGGGGCATGAGATTTATACTTGCCCCTAAATCGTATAACATCCTACTAAACTTTGATTCCCCAATTGTGCATGGGATAGTGAATGTACCTGGTCTTGCTCTTTCACCACCATCTTTTGTGTTAAAATTATGTTGCAGTTATGAGACACCTCAATAGTCTCACACTCAAGAGTTCGCTTCTTTGTGACCAACACTTTCATAAATTTAGCATAGCCAGACATCTCAATCAATGCCTCTACAAGGGGGACATTTATTGACAATGAGTTAAATATTGAGAGGAACTTTTTGAATTTCGCATCTTCTTCCCTCTTCTTCAACATCTAAGGAAATTGAGGATTAACTTTCACCTGAGGCATCTTCAACCTCACTGCTAAATTTGAATTTTTAAGGGACACCTTCTTGGTCTTCACAATAACATCCCTAGTTTTCTCCGGTATATCAATCTCGGAATTGCCAAGAGCTTCACAATATTCATCATCATCCAAACACTCCTCAATTTCTTCAACTTCAACACTTTCATTTTCTCCCATTTTATATTGGCCTTCTCCATCTACAAGAGATGGCTTAGTGTTTTACACCACTTTTCCACTATATGTAGTGATGCCAAACATTGTTGATCACTTCCCTTAGGATTAGCCACTGTGTCACTAGGTAAACCTCCTTTTGGATGTTGATTTTAGATGAGTTAATATGTTCCAAAGTTGAGTCTCCAGCTACTTAATTGTGACGAATATGATGTCACTATTTGACTTAATTGAGAAAAGTTGAATTTCATCTCCTTTAGGACATTATCAGAGGCTTTTACCTTGTTCAAAATATGGGAGAGAATATCTTTAGTCCGAGGATTTTCTTTACTCACCACAGGTTTAGCCACCTTCACCCTATCATGAGGTGAAAAATACCTATCTCCCTCATGGTTTTGCCAACCCCCAACTTATGATTGATCAGTCCATGCTCGATCTCGCCATCCTAAATTATTGTTCTAACCTTGATTCCCCGGTTGCCTTTGAAAATCCATCTGAGAATCTACCATTTGGTTTCCCATGTAATGACATTCTTCATTGTATCCACTCTTAAATTGTAACTTCAATCATCACCTATCCGGTGGCTCCCACAACATTCACTCTCTCTCGATTTACTCCCTTGATATGCTTAGTCAAAAGATCAAACTGAGTTTACCACTTGGCCATATTCTAATTTCTTTCTTTATGTTTAGCAAGTTATTCCTTGGTAGGACTTTAGTAGAGTAAAGGCATCATGTCATCCCATGTATGCCATTCTCGATTAATCATCTTAATTCCATCCAAGAGATTACAAGCTTTAGTGAATGCTTGAGTCATCAAGCCTCCTTGAACCAACTGGTCAACTACCCCTTTGTTCACTACATCATGTGTGCAAAAGCATGTGGTCTGGAACTCCATGATTGGGACATTGGAGTAGGAGTTTCTCAAACCGGGGCCAAGTTTCATATAGTGGCTCACACTCTAATTGCTTGAAATTCTTGATACTTCTTCTTAATTTTATCATCTTTGAGGGAGGACTGAATATTCAAGAAATGTATTTGCAGCTCATCCCATGAGGTAATAGAATTGTGAGGTAATTCTGCTAGCCACCTCAGTGCCTCTTTGGTGATGGAGAAAGGAAATAGCCTTAGTCAAATAACTTCTTGACTCACCCCCCTCAAGTTAAATGGGAGACATACATCAAAGAAATTCCTCAAGTGTTCATGATAATCTTTGTGGTCGAGCCCTCAAAACAATCCCTTTAGTTGGAGGAGTTAAAAATTGGTGCTTGTTACATGGAAATTAACTCCTTTAGCTAATGGGGGTATTCTGTTAGCACCGGTGCTCCCAACCTGATCCCAATTAACATCCTGTATTTCATTCATGTCTTCAACATTCTCTCAATGAATTCTCTCTTCATCTTCCATCGTTAAACCTAACAATCAATCAACAAAAATAATAAGAAATAGTAAAAATAATCTTAACTACAAGAATAAATCTCAACAAAAACTACCAATATGAATATGGCCATTCCCTGACAACAACACCATTATTTATGTCACTCAATCCGACTACTCAAAGGAAGAAGGGACGGTCATTATAAGTATAATAACCCAACTTTAGAGGTTGTGGTCAAATTCCATATGGAATCATTGTTCAAGGTGGAAGTGATTTGTTGGACCAAGTAATTATAGGATCTGGGGGGTTGCAATATTTAAAAATAGAGTTCAGCTAATGAGTTCTAATTAATTGAATTAACTACTATTAAGGGAGATATTAGGGATGTGCAAATATGAGACTAAATCAATAAAATGGGTTTAAATACTTGACTATATGAGTTGATGTTGAGTGAATAGGCTAGGTTGCTTGTAACCCTAATCATTTCTAAAAATTGGTATTTCGTATAAACCTGCTAGGATATCACACGTGGACCGCCTAGGACACGCTTGGCCTAAGAAGTTAGAGCAAAACCCCTAATACCTTGGCCATTGAGTTCATTAACATGAACTACAACTAAAAACCTAAAATATTTCTAGCCATTACATCTATTCCACACTATAATATGCTCAGCTAAGAAACAAACCGTAGATCTAAACAAAACTCCAAGTTTGCAACCTTTAGATTTACAACAATCCTAGGAATGGTCATAAATTCACCCAAATCAACTACAGATAAGTCAAGATATTATAGACTCAATCAACAAATTAAAGACCTATATTGAAAGCATACCCCGCAAATGGATGTTTTAGCTACACATGCTAGAAATTAAAGATTGATTACCATTCATAGTAGCTGAAGTCATGGGTGTCAAAATTGAATACAAATTAGATGATTCTCACCATCCAATTTTCCACCTAATTTCCTCAAAAACCCTAATCTCCCTAGTACTTTAAGGAGAAATTTTTATGTAGCTCTACTACTGCCAATTGTTTTGAAATTAGAATAAAAGATCTTGTACAATGTACTTTTCTAAAAATTGCTTATATACTCTGTGTGAAAAGTATAAACATTTATACTATGAAGTGTTGCTCAGTGGTCAAGGCTAGCCATTTCCGAGCACTCTGGTGATGCGCCAAATATGTACTTGATTGTTTTCCTATGTGTTTTTAAAAGGCTCCCTTTATTTTAACTTTAGACGATGACTTTTTGCTCCACTTTTCAACTTTGGTGATATGCCGAACTACTCCTCATATCGCCTCTTTGTTAGTTCTCTAGGGTTTTGGGTTCTGAAATTTTAAGTGATCACTTGTGCAATTGGCGATCACCGAGCGTAATTTGTGATATCTCTTCTGACCGCATTCTTGCCTCGATTGGGAACCTTGGTTGCTGCATATTTAGGCGATATCCTTACGTCCTTCAAAGGACCACTGAGAACTTCGTTCTTCTCACATTTTACCATATTTTGGGCACTTTTTCTCAATCTTTATGATTCCACAACGTCTTGCTCATTTGCACACTTTTAACTCTATTTTCAGTTATAGCACATGTAAATTTATTAGTAGTTGGAATAATGTCATATTAATGGAAATATTTTCTTGCAATTTAATCCCAAAATGAGTCTGAGATATGGACTTATAAGTGTGTCTCACATTGAAGATAATGGAAAAAAGGAGTTGGCTAAAGATGTTCTTAGATTGGCTAGATTTGGAGGGAAATTTAGTGAGACCAGAAATGGTGGTGTAATGGTTTGTCATGGTTCCATGCATCTTTATTTGTTGATGAAGTTAAGACTACACAACACCATGAACCCACCTTGGTTGAGTTGAAAACCTTAGTGAAATATGGAAAGGTAGAAGTCTTCTTAAAAGGAGAAGATGGTGCTCTCCGGTATCAAGGAAGGTTATGTGTGCTCAATCATGGTGAGTTGAAAAAGTTGACCATGAAAGAAGATTGTAACTTTTCATATTTAATTTACCCCGACACTACAAATATATATCGAGATTTGAGGGAAGTTATTGATGGAATGGGATGAAGAAGGACATTGCCCAATTTGTGTCCGAGTGTACTAATTGTCAACAAGTCAAAGTTGAACATCAAAGGTCGGGTAGCCTAGCTGAAGCCATTGTTATTCCTACTTTGATGTTTCATGAAATTAACATGGACATTTTAGTTAGTTTGTCAAATACCAAAAAACCTTTTGACTCCATATGGGTGATAGTAGACTGGATGATAAAGTTGTCTTATTTCTTACTGGTCAAGACTATATTCAATGACAAAGATTATACCTGCTTTTATATTTGAGAGTTAGTGAAGTTTCATGGAATTCCATTATCCATCATATCGAAATCGTGGATTTCAACTCACTTCCCACTTTTCGAAGTCTTCTGAAAGGGGACTTTGTACTAAGGTGAAGCTGAGTACTGCTTTTCATCCCCACACTAACAGGCAATTTGAAAGGTCTATTAAAACATTGGAAGATATGTTGAGGGCTTCTGTGTTGGAATTTAAGGGGAGTTAGGATGAACATTTTCCACTTATTGAGTTTTCCTATAACAGTAGCTTTCATGCATGTATTGGAATGTCACCATTCGAGGGATTGTACGATAGATGGTATAGATTGTCCATTGGATGGTTCGAAGTTGGTGAGGTAGCATTAATAGGGCCGGACTTTGTGATGAATACTCTGGAGAAAATTAAAAGCATAAGTGAGAAATTGTAAATAATTGAAAGTCATCAAAAGTCTTATTTTGATGTAAGAAGAAGAGAACTTGAGTTCCAAGTTGGTGATTGGTCTACTTGAAGGTGTCTCTGATGAAAGGTGTGATCTAGTTCGGTAAGAAAGCGAAATTAAGCCCAAGGTACCTAGGGCCCTATAAGGTGGTGAGAGAAGTGGGTTAAGTGACATACAAGTTGGATCTATCCAGTAAGATACATTTGATTCATCTGATTTTCGATATATTGATGTTGAGGAAATTTGTAGGTGATCCAAGCTCCATAGTTCCCTTTCATGATGTAAAAATTGAAGAAGATATGAGTTATGAAGAAGTACATGTTGAAATCCTAGACCGACAAGTGAAAAAGCTAAGGAACAAGGAATTTGCAACCGTTAAAGTGCTTTGGAGGAATCAATAAGTTGAGGGTGCTACATGGGAAGCGGAAGCAGATATGATGAAGTGTTACCCATATCTATTCCACTCTACTCAAACTTAAGGTACTTCGAAATTCTTCCTAAAACCTCTAAATCCATGCATTTTAGTTTTGCATGATGTATGAATTTATTTTGATGTTTATGGACTTTTTAAAGATGTTATAAAGTTTTGGAATTTGAAATTTTCATGAAATCATGTTTTACTTGCATTTTTGCATGCATACCAATTTTAGCTGCTAGTTTACTCCATAGAGTCTGCCTTTAAGTACATTCGGGGATGAATGTTCCTAAGGGGGAGATATTGTAACGACCCTAAGTTTAGGATCCCTGGGTGCAGAAATGTTGTCTAGAAAATGACCTAAGGTCTGGTTTAGAAGATGCACTTACTTCAGTAAATGTACGTATGGCTCGCAAGTTGGGTCCGTGAATGTGAACTTCACGAAAGAAAAAAAGTTTCTAAAGGTGGAGTAACCCATGGACCAAGTGACAGCCCGTAAAATATTTTATCGTCCGTATATGGTTTCGTGAGTGAAACCATAGACACGAAGAAAATGTTGAGTTTGCTAGAAGATGATTCACGAGTTACCAGATTGCCTGTAGAATGGGATACAACTAGTAATAAGGCTTTGTAGCTTTGGGTCAAGAAAATTTATTTTAAGGAATTTTTACAGATGTTATCAGACGAGCGGACTTACGGTCCATAAGTCGACCTATGGCCCGTAATCAAAGTTTCGTAAGTTTAATATGGTAGTTTTTAATAAGGGATTGTTCAGTCATTTCTATTAATTATACTCCTAAAGTATGTCATTTTTGGGGATGGAATAGGACCTATATCAGCCTTTAAGCCCTAATTTCCTCATTCAATCTTTCATTCTTCACTCTCTAAAACTCTAAGGCAAGGCTAGGGTTTCTAAATTTTTTTCTCAAAATTTTCAAGTTTGTTTCTCTCCAGTTCACCCAAGGTATGTGAGTTTATTTATGGGTATCCTTCAACCTATAAAGTTCTTTTCCAAGTCTTATACCTTTTCTTTAAGTTCCTTTAAGACATTATGCATGTTTTGAAGATTTCATGATATTTTAAGTCATTAAATGATATTCATGATATCCTATGATTGTTTTAGTAAGTATATATGCTTGTTTGAGCTATTAATGGTAACCACATGATGTTTTTTATATTGATAGAGTGTTGGCATTTTCGATGGACCTTTAAAAAGAGAAATTTTCTTATGATTCATGTGATTTATGATTGTTCCATTTTAAAAGCAAAGCCCACCTAGTTTTCAAGTAAAGCTATGCATGATTTAAGAGGATGATAAGGGCATTAAAAATAAATTTTAAAGTTGAATTTGTCAAATATATAGGCGTGTTAACAATTTTCCTAAAGATAATAATAAATCTCCCCAAGATGAAAGGACAATACTCACTCGACGGTTCCTAAGTTTGAGCTACTCTTATGATTGCTTCTTATAATTCTATGTTAAGTTTTAAAACATTTTCGTGGGATGACTTAGCACCGAATGTGGCATTGAGGTGGGGTTCGGTAAGGGAACCTTAGAAGCAACCCTTTGTCACATTAACTATGAAACATTGTATGTCACGACCCAGATAGGGGTCCTAGATGTGACATGGCGAAAGAGGACTCAAAGACCCTCGATCAAGCCATCATAGCATCATTACACTCATCATCGGTTCGGAAACGCGGAAGCT
>JBCEWC010009596.1:0-18567 GCA_038996855.1 Solanum aculeatissimum
TAACTAGGAGTTTAACAACATTAAATTAATAAAAGTTCTTCATATATATTTATAATGCTAATTTTTCTATATAGAAATAACTTAATAACTTTAGACTATTTTATTAATTTTAATATTAAGATATATAAACGTAATTAGATTGTTTATGACTGCGCGAAGCGCGGACCAATTACCTAGTTAAGTAATAAAGGTATAGGAAATGAAAATATATAAATTAGTAGCACAAATATTCTCCTTTTTAAGTTTTTTTTCTTATTGAGTATTTTCAAGAAGAAATAAATCAGAGTATGAGGGAATTTTCGCTCATTCAAGTTTGATTCCAATATTCTAATTCCACATTCTATTCCCATCAAATAATATATAAATAACTGCTTAGTTTATGAAAATATTATTTTATGCAAATAAATAAAAGGAATAACTAAACAATATTATAATTTATTTCGGTGATTAAACTTCTTTTTTAGAAAACAACCAAGCACATGGCACAAGCTCCTAATGATCAGTTTAGCTTTGTTAAGTTAAATAATGAAGGTGGAAATTATTATTTAATAGGGTGCTTGATAATTTGAAACTAGAATTAAGTCATAAACCTTATTTTTTGACAAATAATTAACTTAATTATTTGGTTATAAATCCAGGAAGATATAGTTGAACTTGAGTGTTTGTATCAACACAATATTCAATTAAATTTAAAAGATTAATCTATTAAAAACGAAGGGTACTTTTACAACATCACATGTGCAATCTTGATTATATTTTAAGTTGAAGTTGTATTTTAGTTATTATATACCTAGTTGAAATTCAATAATTTTACTTAATCGTGTAAAAAATTAGAGTAGGCAAAATATTTAAGTTAGTAAAAATAAATTATTTTGAAAATATTCCTTTTAAAAAAAGCAAAATAAGGATCCGTACATTAGAAAGTGACCCATCATTTGTTTGAGCTGGATTGGGCCCACCCGAAATGGGTGCTTAGTACGGGTTTTGGGACCCTATCTGCCCCATGGGCTACTTCCGGGTTTCCTCCCATGCCCTAAATTTCAGTAGTCTAGTCATCAGATGATATTTCCAATAATGATTTTAGATAAGGTTAGAATTAGAAATAAAAATTAAGGCTACGTTAAATAAAAGTTTTTTTTATTCAAAAAAATATGTATAACAAATTACTATAATGCGCCCCCGCCTACGGATTAGTCGACATTTTTCACAAATTTTACGAACGGAAGAAAATCTCCCACCCACTTATATATTAGAATTTTATTAATCATTTATATCTACCCACGATTAAGAATAATTAAATATATAATAAATTTGAAGTTGATAAATTTTTATAATACTGAACTACTAGGTATTTTATACTAAAAAAATCTAAATCTAAAAAACAAAATTATGTTCTTCAAATTCAGAATAAATTAAATTAAAACTTTGGTAGTATATTTTCCTCAAATTTTTACTTTTGTCTTAATAATATAATTGAGAAGAAATAAATATGAAAAAAATTTTTATCCCTGTGTGAAGGTATATAAGTATTTGACCTCTTTGTTTTCATCATAAAATTAAATTTTAGTGTTTTCATAATTTTCTCCTTGTAAGAAGGAAAATCAAACAATATACAATACCATATTATTTGCACTACACTTTGTGTTTTTCTTCTTCTCTTATTTAAAAGAACCTTTTTTTTTCTTTCCAACTTATATACCTTTTTACACAAATATTTCTTCTTCTTTGACTTGTCACAATCAACAAATAACCTAAAAAAAAGTATTATTTAGAGTCACTAATAATACTAATCCAATAAAATAATTAATAGAGCGGAGAAGAAGGTGATAAAAATGTTTTCTACAATTGTTGCACAACAACAGTATTGAGTAAGATCTCACAAAATAAAAAATATGAATTTATAATATTTGATCCCCACTATTTTTAACTACTGTATTTTTTTTCTTTTTGGCAACAAAGGATAACAAACCATTAAAATTGAAATAAATAACAATCATGTGATAATCAAATAACTTTATAAGGAGAGAATACAGGAACTTGAATTTATATATATAGAATATAAAAATTTAATTTTTTTTCTTATGCCTATTGTGCTATATATGACGTTTACTCTTTATATTTATTTTCTCTTTTCATTTTTTTCGTTATTATAGTGACTTGTTCTTTCTTTCAGACTATTATAAAATTTTCAACAATGACAAGAAAAATATTTTCTTTCTCCTACTAATTATTTTTACCATATCAAAACCTCCATAATTGAAGGGGGAGAGCATATAGGTATTTGAAAAAGAACCAAAAGAAAAAACTAAAAATTTTAAACTTTCTAAAAAGGTTAAGAGAAACTAACCAACTCATGTTTGAACGTGCAATATAGCTCTCTGGGTTTTATATCTAACAATGAACATGATTAATTACATGGAAAGGAAAGAGAATAAACTTTGGTAACAAATATTTTTGTGGGTAAAAATTAATTTTATGAGATGTGAGTGAATGGATGTATTATATATGTCACTTAAATGCTAGTTAAAAGATGTGACTGTTGAGACACATCTATAACCTTTTAAAATGCCTTATTTGTAGGAAGGAATAACCGATCATTAATTAATAAAATTTATATCTATATCTATCTATCTATATTATATTAAAAGTGTGAACACCCTTAGAAATGTTAATTCAATTTTTTGCCCTTCATTAAAAGACTATTCTTTAGATAAAATCGTCTTTTCACCAATTTTTTAAAAATTATTATTTAATTATATTTATAATTATAATATTGATTTCTAAAATATATGGAAAGAAGTGATAAAATAAGGACTTCTAAATCTTTCTTATTTGATTTACTTCTACTTCTTCCTTATTTGAATCAGAAAATTGTGGCCGCTAAGGAAAATCCTAATTTAAATGGATAGAATCTCTATATATAAAACCTTTATAAATAAATAAAATGTTGAATAGAATTATATTGTTATTTTACATATAATTTGTAGTATTTTTCTTTTGAAATTTTTACCTCTGTACATCTCACATTCAGAGACTAATAATATATAATAGTGTTAAAAAAATAGAAAAAATGATCCAAATTCTAGGAAATTAGATAAATATCTTTCTGATCATTAATACATGTCACATCAACAGGCTAAAAATCTTCCTTTATATATATAAAAGATAATTTTTACAATATTAAAATTTAATATTATCATAAATGCCCACAAACTTTAAATTCTTATTCTCAATCTTTACTTCATGTGATTCCATGCAAATTTTCATATTATCTTATTTATTTATTTATTCTATGTTTTTTTAAATTAAAGTTAAATTCATTGTTGAATAAAGTTACAAATTTATGTTTTTCTTTTAAATCATATTTATGTACGTGATGTTGAAATTTGACATAGGAGTATCATGTTAAATTTTTTATTTTGAATTGAAAACTTATGTTATATTTTTAATTTCATTTGTGTTGGTAATATATGACTTGATATTTTACATGCAAACAATTTTTTTTGTTAGATTTGACAGATTATCTTTTTTGTCAAATATTCTAATAATTTTGCTATTACATTGTATTTATAATATTTATATTTTTGTTAAATATTGCATTTCATATATTCGTATAAAACTTGTATTTTTAGTTTTTATGAGTAATTTAACTAAAATATACACAATATTAGTTAAGAACACATGTTTACTAATTAATATATTTTCAAAAGACAATATATCTCTTAAATATTTAATTTAATATTATTTATAAATATACTTACTTGTCTAATATAAATTTTTAGTTTTAGATAATTGAATTTTATTTTTAAAATTTAATATAGCAAGGTAATTATATTTGTGCAACCAAACATCACACTATGACAAATAAACATGATATAATAATTACTCGGCTGATTTATTACTAAAGTAATAATTAAACTAATTTCAATTATCAGGTGACTTTCCGAACTGTTATACAAAATGATTCCGATTTGTGGCGTTCTTGTATATTTTTCTTTTGAATTTCCTATTGGAATGTTATATAGCAGAATAATGCAAATGAATATACATGTGAAATATAGCGTATATTGACAAAATAAGGGTCGCATAAGAAAACAAATTAATATACATGTAAAAAATTATTATACAATTTATTTTTAAAAAAACATATATATACCAAAAAGTGCAAAAAAAAAAAAAACACTTCAAATATAATGTGTTGAAAAGTATAATAGCAAAGGGGGGATGTACCTAAAATTTCATGAAAAAGAGTTGTTTTAAAAGACTACATTTATGCCAACCTAACAAACAACAAAAAAGAGGCATATAAAATAAAGAGATCTATATATAAAGTATTTATTGATTATATTATAATTAAATTTAATTATGTTTCTATATTTAATTTAGATCAACTACTATTTGCTATGAGTGTTTTAATTTTGTCAGAAATTCACATGTTGATACAAAATACAGAAAATATTCACTTCTGAAAATAAATTATCTCAGTAAAATTAGATTAAGATTAGCTTAAATGGAGTGTTAGAGTCAGATTTATATAACATTCATAATTACTTAGAATTGCCATCTAAGTATTACTATTTTTTGAGTCACAATTTATGTGACGTATCATTTAATAAAGAATGTCATTTTTTATATGTAATTAGAAAAAAATTAATATTTTCTCTATCTCAATTTATATGATATTTTTAGTTTTTCAAAAGTCAAATAGTTTAAATTTGACAAAAAATTTACTCATTAAATCTTTAAAATTTTGAAGTGAAGTTATATATTTGTAAATTGCATAAAAAATAGTATAAGTGGCTAAAATTGAGTATTCAAAAATTGAAAAAAATTACATAAAAAATTTACGATCAAAACTAGACTTTACGTAAATCATAGCTTTTTTTTTTAGATAATCTTTTTAGTTGTAACTGTGATGGCTTGTGCTTAATGGTGTAAAAATAATAAGGGGAAATTACATATATATATCTATATACAAAAAAGTAAAATGTTTACAAAATAAGTAGCTCATATTTTATTTACATAAAAAATAACCCAAAATCACTGAAACTATACATGACTATACCATATGGTTTGTCAAAAGTTATAGAAAGTATACACTTCTATACAATGTATATTATGTATACATAAGCTATACACAAAATATACATTATGATACACAAATATACATCGACTATCTATACAATGAGGATTATTTTTTTATAATTTTTTTAAGTTTAATGTCTCCCCTTGTAATTTTGCCAAATAATAATTGAAGGTTATTGAAGTAGTTCGTTAGTATTAGAGTAAATGTAATTATGATTGGACAGATGTGATGTGAGATGCCACGAAAGAAAGAAAAGTAAAGATAGTACAATATACCGCTCAACTCGTTCCTTCTTACCTATTCTATTTTATGTCCTTCCTACTTTAAATATACTTATTCTCCTAAAATTTTTTTACTAAAAATTACATAAATACACGATATTTATAAATTTAATTACTATTAGTCTCTATCATTTAAAAAAATTTATTAAAATTCTTGTATTTTGTTATTTCGCTGATACATGATACATATTTATAAACTATCAGTTAGTTTCACTGATACCTAAAAAAAATAAACAACCAATTAATTATTGATAAGTT
The DNA here is from genome assembly GCA_038996855.1 of Solanum aculeatissimum. Taxonomy (NCBI): domain Eukaryota; kingdom Viridiplantae; phylum Streptophyta; class Magnoliopsida; order Solanales; family Solanaceae; genus Solanum; species Solanum aculeatissimum. The sequence goes on from JBCEWC010009596.1 coordinate 5,626, forward strand.
TTTTTTAACGTTTTCAGTATATTAAAACGGATATAGTCTAATTTTTAATAACTGATACACACAGATCATCAATAATCCTAAAATTCTGCGTTGTATCAATACATATTTTTATGTATCGATGTTTCCCCAAAAATCAGGGATTTTTAATAATTTTAGAAAGAGTTGACTTATATTCAAATTAAACCTATAAAGTATGAGATTTCTATAATTTGCATTTTATTTTATATGAGGTAATTTGATTTTAAAATTAAATTATAGTCGAATATAAAAATATATTGTTCTTTTAGAAACTCATTGAAAAGAAAAATGAGTCATACAAACTATATACTTCCTTCGATCCTTTTTATATGTCGTCCTTATTAGAAATCGAAAGTCATTAATACTCCTTCGTCCATCTTTACCTGACCCCTATACTATTTTAGAATGTTCAACAATATCTGTCCAATTTATGAAATCACAAGATAATTTTACACTTAGTTCCTAATTTACCCTTGCCATTAATTATAGTTATTTTCCTATTACATTTTTCAATACATTGTATTAATTATATTCAAAAGGTGATTTGGTAAAATTACTCATATCATTTACTATTTTTTAATCCAAATGTCAAGTCAATGGACAGAAGGAGTATATATCATTTCACAAAATCAATGCAGTTTTTCCTATTTTACTCTTAATAGTTAATGAGTTTTGAAAAGATATATATGAGTAACTAAAAAAACAATTAATGAATATTAAATAAAGTCAAAATAATAAAATCAGTTTTTCTTAATGCAAGAAAAAGAAAATAATAAAAAAAAAATTGATTTTGTGTTAGGATAGTTTTTAGTGTAATTGTGTCCTTATTTTATCTTTATTATAGTTACCTCGTATCCTACTATATACTTCAAATTATTAATATGTAATTATTGTATAACAATGAAAGATGATACACAATTTATGGAAGGAAGCAGGGTGATGAGATGCTTAAAAATCACGTAGCTATACGAGTAGATAAAAAATGACCCCAGGTTTCGTTAAATTAGTGAAATAGTAAAGGGAAAGAAAGGAAGGAAAAAGACCATGGCATGAATACAGCTGAGCAACACTAATATACAACACGCTTCCATTCACATTCACATTCCCATTCCTCTCTAATCCTATCATTCATCCCAACCTTTCGCTACCCACCCACCTTTGTCCTTTCTGTTTTCTTCTCTACCGTCGGTCAATCGGCGCTCATCTTCCTTTCTTGATTACCGGAAACTTGTTTATTACCTTCATCCCTCACTTGTTCAACATTCTGGATAACCTTTTTCCTACTGTTGCTTCTTCTTCTGCTAAATTCTCCGTCGAGCTTCTTCTTTCTTCCTTTTTTCCAGTAATTCATGAGTCAACCCTCAGATTAAGTGGTGGGTATGTGGCTTCCTCTTAACTGCTATCATGCTTGTCTCTTTCTCCACTCTTGGGGCCGTATTACTGCTCAACTCTTTCTCTTTTCACATCGGTGTACTCAATTATTGACTTGTGATCTGTAGCTAACACTTGTCCGATCGTTATCTTTTTTCACTTTCTTGTTAAGTCTCTGGATTTGGATCTTAGCAAACGCCAAGGACTTTGATGGAAGCCAGTGTTGGAGAGCGTTTTTATCATATGGGAACAACGGATCTGCAGGGATTCGGGAAGAGGAGCTTGGAGTGGGATCCGACTAATTGGAAATGGGATGGAGATCTTTTTATTGCGACCCCTCTTCAGCAGAACCCTTCTGACTACCAGAGCAGGCAGTTTTTCCCCGTTGAAACTGGAAATCTGGCTTCATCAAACAGTTCATCTTCTTGTTCAGAGGAAGTAAACCATGGGATGGAGCGACAGAGAAGGGAGTTGGAGAAAAGGAGGAGGGTGATTGTTGTTGACGAAGATGATTCTGGGCCTCTTTCGTTGAAGCTTGGTGGACAAGGTCAGCCAGTTGCCGACGCCGGAAGGGAGCTGGGCAACTGGGATGGAGCCGCCGGAAAAAGGACAAAATTATCTGCAACTGCTGCTACCAGAGCCGTATGTCAGGTGGACGATTGTGGAACAGATCTCAGTAAGGCTAAAGACTACCATAGACGGCATAAGGTTTGCGAGATGCACTCCAAGGCTAGTAGGGCACTCGTTGGGAATGTTATGCAGCGTTTCTGCCAGCAGTGTAGCAGGTCTCTTCCCTCTTTCTTTTCTTTTTTTTTTACTTGTTGACCTATCAGTCTCTTCATGATGACTTTCTGCAGCTTTATTCATGTTTTAACGTGCTTCTCTGCTGTAAGATTGTCTTATCAAAAATTCTATTTTGTTTTGTTCTTTTTCCGTTTCTCTAGATTAGTACAAACTGACTTAGAATAATTAGGGGGTTGAGGTTTAGTTGATTGATTAATTGAGCGATGGTATGTCTTGTGAATCCTACAAAAAAATCAATCTTTTTTTTTTTGCTTTTGGATGCTTCTATCTCTACAGTGCTAAGATTTCCCAACTCTTAACAGATTTCACTGGGTATATGCTATTGTTGTTGTTGCTGCTTTGGTTGCTTACGCTTGGGCTGTCTAAATTATTCTGTGGTTAAATTTCAAAAAGTGCTGCTTTTACACTCAGGTTTCATGCTCTTCAAGAGTTTGATGAAGGAAAACGAAGTTGTCGTAGACGCCTAGCAGGACATAATAAAAGGAGGAGAAAGACACAAGCAGAATCTGTAGCTAACAATAATTCCTTGAACGATGGCCAAGCTAGTGGTTATTCCTTGATGAGCTTGCTAAAGATACTCTCCAACATGCACTGTGAGTAAATTCTAGATTACCTTCTGATATCTTTTGACTTTGCAAATTATTTGACGTGTTTCTCAATTATTATTTTTGGTTCTGAATTTTTTTGCCGCCTGAGCTATAAAGTTTACTGCAAGGTAATGATTTCATCAATTGCAGCAAATGGACCAAACCATGCTGAAGATCAGGATCTTTTGTCTAATCTACTAAGAAGCCTTGCCAGCCAGGGTCCCACAAATGGGGATAAAAGCTTATCTGGACTTCTGCAAGAATCTTCAAATTTGCTGAACAACAGGTCAATCCTTCGAAATCCAGAAATAGCTTCGTTGGTCTCAAATGGTTCACAGGCACCTCCAAGACCCAAAGAACATCAGTTCACTAATTCAGCAGCTGAGATGCCCCAGAAAAGGTTAGATGCGAATGATGTCAGGCTAGAAGATGCGCGAACTGCTTCTTCTCAAAGTCCAGGCATTTTGTTTCCCGTTCAAAGCAATTCTCAAGCTTACACACTGGGCAGGGAAAGTACCACTGGCAGGAGCAAGTTGATTGACTTCGATTTGAATGATGTATATGTTGATTCAGATGATTGTGGAGACGATATAGATAGATCCCCTGTGCCAGAGTGCCCATCTTGGTTACAACAGGATTCACACCAGTCAAGTCCACCTCAAACAAGTGGAAATTCAGATTCCGCCTCTGCCCAGTCACCTTCCAGTTCCAGTGGTGACAATCAGGTACTCCTAAAAGCACCTACTGTGATTCAATGTTGTACTTGTGCTCCAAATTCCATTTTTTCGTTTTCCCTTTCGTTGTTCTTTAATTCAATCTTTACACTCTTGTCAAGATTGAATTTAAAGAACATTTTTTTGCCAGTTTCTGGTTTCTCTGATCCTCAAGAATATGGCAGTTTCTGAGTGTTGCACAATGGTGTTGTTTGATGATTGCATTATATGTTTAAATAAGGCCTGAATGTCTTCGAATGGTCAGTTGGCCCAATGTTATTAAAACTTATCACTTCGTTGCTTAAAGCGATGAGGCATGCTAACCGTTGGTTTTACGCATCGTAGAGAAAGCCATGAGTTTTAAGAAAGATGTACGCTTAAAACAGTGATGTTTGAAGTGATCCAAACAAGAAGTGTGGGGTAGGTTCTTGAAATCTCAACTTTGAGGAGTCGGATCAGCATTATTGGAGTTGTCTTCACTTCTTTCTGTTCGCGTCTTAACTCAAAAACCTCATTGTGTCTTTGTGCTTTTCACTTTAAAAAACACTGAGTCCACCAAGCTTATATTAAATTATGTTTAGTGCTCAAGTTTATGCTTCCATTGTGTACAAGACAGTATCTTACAAAATGAAAGAGAGACAGAAGTCGACAACAACCCAGTCTAGTTACTTGATATCCCTTTATTTCCGAAATTTTGTCTGACTCTCTTTTTGTCGGTTTGTTTGATGCAGAACCGCACAGATCGGATTGTTTTTAAACTATTTGGAAAAGGTCCTAGTGATTTTCCATTTGTAGTACGAGCTCAGGTACTTAATTGTCTTAGCACACGTGGTTTTTATTTTGTTGTATGTTTCTGGATAGCTTAAACTCTGTGTTTACTTATTCATTTCCAAAATTTTCTTTGAATTGTTTGAAATTGCAGATTCTTGACTGGTTATCTCACAGTCCAACAGAGATTGAGAGCTACATTAGACCTGGTTGCGTTGTGTTGACAATTTATCTGCGGCTTCCTGAGTCTGCATGGGAGGAGGTAATGCATGTTAATTGAAAGCAAGTAATGTGAAATAGTTGGGCTGTCTATGGAAACCTGCTGACACGTAAAATTAATTGCTTTGTACAGCTTTCTTATGATCTGAGCTCCAGTTTGAGTAGGCTTTTGGATGTCCCTGGTGGTGATAGCTTCTGGACAAAAGGGTGGATTTACATTAGGGTGCAGAACCAAACTGCATTTGTGTGTGATGGTCTGTTCAAATTTAATATCTTCTGCCATTTTAAATTCCTTCCCAAACCCAAAATATGAAGTCAGCTAAAATATATCTTTCATAGCTAATTTTGCATTGGCACTGCCATCCACTGAGATTTTTCTCTGTTCTGTTTATGTGCTGCAGGGCAGGTTATGTTGGATATGTCCTTGCCTTGTGTTAGTAATGACGACAGTACACTGTTAAGTGTAACACCCATAGCTGTGCCAGCATCTGATAGAGTTCGCTTTTTAGTCAAAGGCTATAATTTAACTAAGCCATCCACAAGGTATGCATCATTACTATGTGTGCGTTATTAGAATGACAAACTTCTTTTTCTTCTCCCTTGCTCGTGAGGATATTGTCAGCACATTTCTTTGCGAACTCTGTAAGTGAAGTCTTTGTTTGTCATCTTCCTTTTTTGTTTCCAGATTACTTTGTGCTTTAGAAGGTAACTACTTGGAACCAGAAGCTGATAATGAGGTAGAAGAACATGTTGATGGTGCTGACAGGGATGATAAGCTCCAATCCCTAAATTTCACATGTTCTGTTCCAGCAGTCGTTGGACGAGGATTTATAGAGGTGAACCTTTTTCTCAGCTTGTTGTTTTCCTTTTTTAGCATGATTTGTTCAAATTGATAAGATAATGATGAACATTTGTCTTTCTAATGACTTAAACATGCTACTGTTAAATGATAAATATTGCTACTTCCTCCAGTCCAATTTACTTGTCATTTTTACAAAAAAATAATTGATTTTAAGCTGCTGTCATTTTAGAAAATCAAGATAGAAATAATTTTTTTCTACTTAGCCATTGCTCAATTAATGTGGAGAGAGGTTAAAATGGTGAAATGAAGAGTGGTATAAAATCGAGTTCAAAGAATAACTAAATGGTACTTTAGTCAAACCATCTTTTTAGTTAATGTGTTCTTAAGGGCTGTGCAAAAGGTAAACATGACAAGTAAAATGGACCGGAAAGGGTATTAATGTGTTGGTATATTATGATGTTTCAATCTGATTCACATTTAATATGCGGTTGAAATAGATATAAAGTTGCAGTTTTGCTATTTTACCATTTGTAGTGCATAAAACTTGCTAGTTTTTCACTACTTCATTGCCCTTTTCCATTATCAACAATCTCGTTCTTATGATACTTTCAACACTTCGCCTCTGAATAGCATTTGTTTATTGATTTGTGCCTCTGAATAGTTTAAGGTCTTCAAGTTGTGTTTTCCATAATAGTGTGGTTGTTCACCTAGGTGCATTAATGGCCATATTGTTGATCAAGCTCTTTTAGAATGCACAAATGTGTTCTAACTTAAGTTGTTTTCTGCATGTGTTGATTCGGCTTTAAGTGCATAAGAAACCTACCTATAGGGTCAGACAAGCTACTATCTCCGAAGTTGGGTACAAGAGATAACATTCTTCAATAATGGAACATATATCTACCTTCAGAAATGAGTTTATTGTTTGCAAAGGAAATATTTTCTTTTTTCATACTTCAGAGCAGATGACTTGGAGGATTATCCTGTTGCGAGGGCTATGTTCTTTCAACAATTGTGGGTTTTTCCCCCATTGGAGCCTTTTGTACTGTTTCAGTCTTTCCTCATTGATAGTAGATTAGTGTGGACTTAGGTGTACAAGAATTAATGAGTTTAGAGGTTTAAGATGGATGTTTTTCTTTTGGGGTGGGTGGGGGGTGGGGTGTTTTGTTGGGGTGTAAGGAGGATTGAAGATCTTCATATCTTCTGAAGCATGAAGGAGCATGAGCTTTTGTAGAAGAAATTATTTGAAGTCCATCAAAAATATTTTTTGAAAAAAATACTTTTAAGTACTACCAAGTTAAACCTACGCTTCATGGACTTTGGTGTTATGGATTAGAGATATGTATGTTGAAAAAGATAGGCATGCGTAGTTCTTCTAGATTTTTCAGCATACACCAAAAACTTGCCAAAAATTGAATACTGATCTGTGCATGGAAGCTAGTAGTTTGGGAATTTATCTAAAGAGTCCTGACAAGTTTGGGAATTTATCTAAAAGGGTGACAAGTTTTTAGATGCTGTCAACCATAAATTGATAGTGAAATTCTAATCTGCTTCTCAAAGGTCACGCATTTTGCTTTACTCGTTCCTTCTCAGAGACGACTCACTCGAGGAATAAATGTTTATTACTCTTTATGGGATATAGAAATTAAATGGCAAGTCAAATGAATTTCATAAATTACTATTGAATGAGATGTTGAGGCAGGTAATTTCTTTCCTTTTTAAATTTAAAATGACCATGACATAGTGCATATATGGCAGAAAAGTGGATTTTGTGCGCATCATCTTATCTGTATCGGTCAATCATCTTTTATTCTACATTTCTGTGTTTATGTTATAAAATAGATCTGGTGCCTATTTTCAATTTCCAAAAAGATGTCTCTAGTGTCTATATTATATGATATAGTATGTTACAGTCAAAGGGTTGGATGGAGTGCATTTTTGTAAAATCTCCCAACCAATTGGTGTACAGTCTCAAGTCATGCTGAGATTCTTTTGTTTAACCAGGTTGAAGATCATGGAGTCAGCAATAGCTTCTTCCCATTCATAATTGCAGAGGAGGATGTTTGCTCTGAAATCCGTATGCTTGAGAGTGATCTAGAGTTGACGTCATCAGATTATGTCAAGGGGAAGACAAATAATATTGAAGCAAGAAATCAAGCCATGGATTTTATTCATGAACTTGGTTGGCTGCTTCATAGAAATAATTTGAGGGCTAGATTGGAGCATTTTGATCCTAATGCAGTTGTCTATCCTTTGAAGCGGTTCAAGTGGCTTGTGGAGTTCTCCGTAGACCATGAGTGGTGTGCAGTAGTTACGAAACTATTGGACATTCTTCTTGATGGAACTGTGGGTGGAGACGATTCTTTCTTGAAATATGCTCTCACAGAGATGGGTCTTCTTCATAGAGCTGTGCGTAGGAATTCTAGGCCTTTGGTGGAATTACTATTGACATATACCCCCGCGAATGTAGCAGATGAACTCTGTTCTGAATACCAATCTCTGGTTGGGGTCGGTGGGAAATTCTTGTTTAGACCCGACTGTGTAGGGCCTGCCGGTTTGACACCTCTTCATGTTGCAGCTTGCATAGATGGATATGAAGATGTGCTAGATGCATTGACAGATGATCCTGGAAAGGTAATTAATTCCTTCTGTTGGATGCATTTCTTACACTCTTTTTTTCTTTGCAAGGCTATGATATGTTTAGCTATCTGTATTCTGTATACATGCTAAAATTTTTCCATGCAGGTGGCAATTGAAGCATGGAAGAACACTCGTGATAGCTCAGGTTTCACACCAGAAGATTATGCACGGTTGCGAGGACATTATTCGTACATTCACCTGGTGCAGAGGAAAATTAGCAAGAAAGCTACCAGCGGACATATAGTGGTTGATATTCCTCATGTTCCATCTGTGGTTGAGAAGAGCAACCAGAAAGATGAAGTATGTGCAACGAGCAGCTTAGAGATATCAATGACTGAGAGAAAAGCCATTCCTCGGCCGTGCAGGCTATGTGATAGGAAGCTGGGTTATGGAAGTCGGAGCCGATCCCTACTTTACAGGCCTGCAATGTTCTCAATGGTGGCTATGGCTGCTGTATGTGTTTGTGTTGCTCTCCTGTTCAGGGGGTCACCGGAAGTTCTGTACATTTTCCGTCCATTTAGGTGGGACATGGTGGACTTTGGAACAAGCTGATTTAGCAGCCCAGAATAAATGTGATAAAAAAAGTATATTAGTTCCTTGTACGAGTATTTTCGTCTATATTAAAGAAAACTATAGCCCTTGAGACAGTTGAGTTGTTGTTAACATATTTATTTTGTTTGATGCAAGTGTATCTTTCCATTGGGACCTAGTAACTAGGTGTAACTTTCCCTCTTGTATTTATCCTTATTTGCATTTTCTTGATATAAGATAACTTTATTTGTAAAACGAGAGTCCTTTGGTTTTGGCTTGGGCGTGACAGATAATAACCTTTTCAAAATTCATGCAAAAGAGAAGGGGAATAATCTTATCAACATAGGAAAAAAATGAGACAGGATTATTAGTCACCGAGACTCATTCTCTCTTTCGAATTTTAACATTTTTCTAGGTAAAGTCTGAATTCTCTTGTCAAGTTAGTAAGAAAAACACATGGGAGGGCTTTAAAATACAGAAATTTTCCTTTAATAGTTAGAAATTTTATTTGAATATCAACTCAGTTTCTTACTTGAAAACCAAATTAGTTTTTCCTTGTAAAATATAATTATTCAATAACAATAACAAATCTTCTCTCTACTTTTTTTCCCCATACTTTATAATTTCATAACAACAATCATATTTTAGCATTTAATAGGACTATTTAGCTATACTTTTAATATTTATTAAAAATAGTTATATTTTGAGTTGCTATTACTAGATTTGTGTTTTTTTTTAAAAAAAAAATTAAATAAATTTGTGAGAATCATGGGAGAGAATCTTTCAAATATGATAATTTTTTAAAAAATAATTAATAAAATATAACTAATAAATAATAAACTAGAGAGAATCATGGGACAAAATCTTTCAAATATGACAATTCCTTCCTAAAAATTATCAATTATTTTCATTACAAATATCCTCTTTGAATGGGACATTATCGTAAAAGGTTTTTTCTAAGCAAAAATTCTATAAAAAAAAACCCAGAAACAATACAAATTAAATAGTTAAAAATTCGATAAAATCACACATGGTATATGATAAATACTACGTACTTGAATTAGTGGGATTCTTTGGGGAAAAGATCTGAAAATTTTTGAAAAAAAAAGTGAAAGAACAAAGAGAGAAGTAGGAAAATGAAAATGAAGGGAATGTGAAAAATATCGTGGATATCAACTTGTTCCATATACTGATATTTGTATTTCTTTAAAAATAATATTGATTTTTTTGAATAATTTGAATTTTTTTATTTTTAGTTCCTTGTTTGAACATCTTTAATGATGAGTTTGCTAAAATGTACCCAGATGATAGTTTTTCTCGTAAAGAATGATTATACTTGATCCTTTTAAGACCTTCATTTTATATGTGATGCTTATGATTCTAAACGTTTTATTTCTTTTGTATGTCATTATTTTTCAAGGATTGCATACAAAAATAATAGGATATGATGAAAAATTGAGGATGAAAAAGGAACAAAGGAATAGCTATTGCAAACATTCTTAGAAATAAAATACATGCCTAGTTAGCCTATCTTTAGAATGAATATTGAATACACACTAAAAAGAAATGAATTCAAATACAAATAGCATACATATTGAGGATGAATGCAATTTGAGAAAGGTACAATATTATGAAAAACTACAAATATACTGTGAAAGTGATGGATACAGATGTGATCGAATACAAACATACTTAAGAAAGAACATGAGAATACATATCTCAAATGAAAAAAGAGAATACAGACATGATCGAGTATAAATATACTTAAGAAGGAAAATGAAAATACAAATCTAAAATGAAATATGAAAATACATATATAAATTAATTGGATACAAATATACGTAAAGAAAAAATGATACAAAACTGACAATATAGTTGGGTTATAATTTGTAACTATGAAAGTGATAAATATGATCAAATACAAATATACTGAACGAAGAACATTGGAATCCATATCTAAAATGAAAATTAGGAATATAAATTTGATTGAATACAAAACTATTTAAGAAGAAAAATGAGAATACAAATCTAAAATGGAACATGGAATATATATATATTAAAAGCGCGCAGGAAGAATTTTAGGCAAAAAGTTAGATTACCACTTTACCCCCACATTAAATTAAAAGGTTATAAAACATTTTAAAAATTCAATAGTAAATCATCATATTGGCACGTGACACATTTTTTCTCACTAACTCTCCATTATGTAAATATAATAACTCCTACTAATTATGTTCATTATGATTTTTACAACCACCTCTCATCCATGATCTCAAATGGATTAATGTCATTATCATGACAACTCTTTGTGTTCCTTAATCCTATCCTATAAATAGTGATCGACATTTAACACAACATTATACACACTTAAAACATTTAAAAAAAATAAGAAAATCTCTATGCTCTCTTCTTTTGTCTTCTTTTATTTATTTTGTGTAATGTTTCCATTGTATATCATTCCAATATTTTGTTATTATTATTGTTGAAAATTTACGGTGATTTATTATTTTGGTTCATGTGAAGACTAAGACGAATCTTTCAAACTTCTTTATGAATGAACAAATCTTTCTTTTCATTTTCTTGGTGGAAGAAGAAAGATGAATGACTTGATCTTCTAGAAGGAGACATTATTCTATGTATAAAAAAGAATTACAAATTCTTTTTACTACACTCTTTCTCTTAATCTTTGAATGTAAAATAAGAGGTCATGCATAAAAATATAAGATCATGACACTCTACTAATATACTTGCGTGATGTAATTTATAATATTTTTAATATAATTTACTTGATCTTTTTTTATGATTAAATTATTATACTATATTGATTGATAATAAAATTTATTTGATTTGTTTGCTTATGGCTTTATTACTTTTTATATAGATGTACTTTTTAATTAATGTTTTCTTAAGCAACGTGCAAGATAGAAACGCAAGAAATAATTTGAGGTGGAGAATAATATATAACTAAATTATAAATTATTTAATTCATGAAAGAAATCATAATGTATATAACACCTTTGTTTATTTTTATCCTTATTTTTTTCTTTTATTTTATTTTGAGAAATGCAAATATAAATTCAATGTTTCAATTTTTGGTACCTTTTGATATTTCAAGCTATTACTTCATTAATACTATCTTTTTATATTCCAAACTAAACTTTTTAAAAAATTTAATTTGGTAGGATTCAATACTTGACATCCTTTAATAATCAAAGAATTAATATCGAATATTGATTATAGCCGTCTTCACTAATATTTTAAACTCTATGAAATGTCTACCAAAGTCTTTTTATTTTTCATCTTTTTTCTTTTCTTTGATTTTGTCTCCGTAAATCACGTATCAAATAAGAAAGAATATACATCTATTAATTTGCATTCATACTTATAGTATTTTAAACTATTGAATATTTTCATCTTTCTTTCACTTGGGAAAGAGATACATTGTTATCGTATATTGATTTGTTATCTGATACAGTGAAATATCAAAGAGTAGATCCCAAATATTTGAACTATTTTTGATAGAAAATAAATGAAATTCTTGTAATTTAATTATAAAATAATTATGAATACATTGACAATTTGCAACATTTTATGTCAACACGTGTTCGAAAATTAGTATATATTAAATGAATACAAATATATTTAAAAAGAAAAAACTGATGTGGACATGAGAACTGTAGTTAGGTTATAATTTGTATAAAAAAAGCATAAAGTTTTCTTAAGAAATAAAACACAAATTATATTTATATCTTGATAAACGAACATATGTATATAGAATCAAAAAATTGATAAACAAACACAAATATACATATAGAATAAAAAATTATACCCAAAATAATAAAATTTAAAAATCTGGACTTATAATTTCAAGAAGTAAAATCTGGACTTATACCCAAAATAAATGAAATTTTAATTTATATTTTAAAAAATATATTACTCCCACGTCCCACCTAATTCTAAGTTTCAAGAGGAATCACTCAAACAACTATTAATGCTTAAATAAACAAATTGAATTAAGTGTTTTAATAAATACACCAAAAAAATAACAATTGGCCTTAAATATCTCAATAAATTAGTCATGTTAGTTTTTGATAAATAATCTTTATCCATCATTTTATTTTACTATATTTTAATGTTCCATTTTTTTCGAATATAGTTACATATTTTTAAAATGAAGAGTCGGAATTGTTTTATTTTTTTTCCTAATTATAAGGACCGCAAGCCACTTAAAACTTAGACATAAGTAATTATTTTCAAGATATATTCACAAAATATTGAATAAACATCCAGTTGAGATATGTCAATACTAAATTATATGTGTGAAATTTTAAATAAATAAAATTTCAACTTCAAATCAACTCGATTCAAATCATGTCCAAATGAATAAAGAAATTTTGACCAAAATAAGTCAATATTTTAAACTAATTCACCAAAATAATACGTTTTTAAATTTTTTTACAAAACTAGTATAAACGTATTTCTCAGTAACGTT
>JBCEWC010009597.1:0-18566 GCA_038996855.1 Solanum aculeatissimum
TGAGCCCTTTTGTTCAAGGGTAATAGCTACTTTCTATCTTCCTTGTATCATTTTATTTTCTTTACTTTATGACTTGATGGTGAGCCTTTCTTTACTTTATGACTTGATGGTGAGCCTGGATTATGTTGAGGCCCCGTTCTATCTTATGTAGAGGCGATGTTAGACATGTTAAACTCTTGCACGTTGTATTATGGTTGATGAGATATTATGACTACTGAGATTTGATTATGGAAATGACGATCCGATTATGCTTATGATTATGTATTGGGCTTGTAAATGGTTGGAATTTTCTTATGTGGAATGTCCCCTAACTAAGTATGCCCCTATAGCTTGAGTCCTACTTACCCGTCCCTTAGAAATACTTGTTATGTGCTATGTGATCCATGCTCATCCCATCCCCGACAACATCCCCATAGCTTGAGTTCAAAGCCCTGTTCTCCCTAGAAATACGTTCTATGTGTTTTTTTTTTGTGCTTCCGAACCGATGATGTGAGTAATGATGCTATGATGGCTTGATCGAGGACTTTCGGGTTCTCCTTCTCCATGTCACATCTAGGACCCACTTCCGGATCATGACAAATATCATCTCCCAAAGTAATATGGCTGAGAAAAGGCACCTCCCTTAGCAAAAACTCACACTTGCTTAACTTGGAAAAGAGTTGCCAATCTCTCAATATTTGCAACACAATCCTCAAATGGTCCCCATGCTCCTTTACATCCTGTGAATAGACCAATATATCATTTATGAACACAACCACAAACATATCCGAATAGGGTTTAAAGATCCTACTCATCAAATCCATGAAAGAGGCAAGGGCATTTATTAGTCCAAATGACATAACCAACAATTCAAAATGACTATATCGAGTTCTAAATACCGCTTTTGGAATGTCATCTTCCTTCACCCTTAATTGGTGATATTTGGACTAAACATCAATCATAGAAAAATAACTTGCAACTTGTAGACCTCATCAATGAACTCTTGTGGATCCTCATCCACCTTGGAATCATGCAACTCCAGAGGATTCATCCTAGCAAAATCTCTTATCCTAGAAGCCGGAGTAGGAGTCTTTGGAGAAGCAAAAACTTGAGTCAACATAGTGATAATGGCCCTAAACTTATCATTGGTAACTTGGTTGGCTTGAGGGACTTAAGGAACAAAGGAGTTGGAGGAACTTGGTCATAATTAGGATCAACTCCCCTAGTCAATGGAGCAGTTCATAGAGGAATTTTCTAAAAATATGAATAGACAAGCATTAGGAAATGAGAGTTCTGAAGGCATGACATAAAACACAAAAAATGCAAAGATTTCCTAGACGTCTCATAGCCTCTCGCTTAAGGACGTGGAACGTTTTACACTTATGAATAAGAACCTACTAGATGTAGCATGTGGGACTCCCTAGGATGCTTTCAAACCTTGTGCTCTGATACCAAGTTTTTCATGACCTAAACCTCGAGCCTAGCCATGATACAGTGAATATGACACCCAAAGGTACCCTATCTAAGGCTTATGATCATATCATAAGCATATATAAGGTAAAGTAAGCAAAACATAAGAGAGTAAGCGAGAGTAAGCATGTGTAACATAGTAATGGCAAAGTCATACTTTTCCTTTGGGGAATTTCACCAACTCTTAGTCCAAAACATGGCTCTACATAAAGATCTTGGCAGGGTCTAGAACATAGCTTACTAGCTCACCCTCAAGATATTACATCAAAATAAAAGTCATAAAGTTTCAACATAGGAAAACATCATATAAAAGGGCTTATTATCGAAGCATAGGAACTCACCAATAAATTGTCAAAGCTTAACTCTGAATTCCGCCATGAGATGAAAGAGTAATGATGTGGTCCATCCCTATATGGTTAGATCATGTAGGCAAAGAAGTATTTTCTAGTACGTGGAATGTACTAAGTATGTAGGTATGCCATACATCAAGGAACATCATAACATAATATCAATATGCATAATCATAATTAATAGAAAAAGGACATAATATGAATGATCAATGCATGTTTAGAAATCATGAGTAGAAGCATGTCATGACCCAAGCTCAGAGCCTAAGTATAACACGGCGAAATGGAAAATCCTAAGGAACCCCAAACAAGTCTTTTAAGAATACATGACACATCCTTGGTTGTGAAGGCATAATTTAACAACAAACACATAATTCTAGGGAAAGCAAGGCTTTGGACCCAAGGTATGGGGATGTCATAAGGAAGAGGATTAGCATGAGCACATAGCAAATAAAAATTAAGGGGTGGGTAAGTATGACTCACACTATGGAGGCAAAGGGAATTAGTACTTTTATCTCATCACAACATCAAGCATCTATGCATATAAGGGAATAGGGACTAAGGGATGTCTTTAATAATTACATACTCATAATAGGAGTCAAGCTCATGAAATACATATCCATGTCCAACAACACTTTTAATATGAGTGGAACAGGCCAAGACATGTTTCGGGCTCACCCTCAAAAGATAAATATCTATAAATAGACAAGTCCTAAAAAAGCATGAAAGTAAGTGGATATTGTCCCCGAAATAAAGGACTCATCAATAGAAATATTCAATTGAATCATCAAACCACGTAGAGGATGAGGATTAATAGGAGCTCTGGTCCATACATGGTTAGATCGTATAGGCAAAAAATATGTGTTAGTGCTTGGAATGTACTGTATGTGGGATGCAATGCAACAAGGAAAATAAGCCATAATTAAACAATATGCATAACCATAATCAACAAATGGAGGTCCAATATTACATGAAAGATCAATGCTTAGTCAAAACATGCATGAAAAATCATCAAATCACACGACATATCATACATATATGGGAAGGGATCATAATCGACATGTAAGCCTAAGCAAGCTACTACTTGGAATACACATGTTCACTCCACACCAGACAAAGTGGGGTCTACTTAGCCAAGGTAAACTAAATACTTCACCTTACGGGCACTTACCCCATTTCAGAGAGTATCTCATAAATGTCTTACGGGAATACCACACTTTTTTGTTAATATAGAGAAAGAACCTTACAGGAGCACCACCATTTTTGGTTAACCATACAATGGAGTTATATGGATCCATTATCTAATTACAAACCTATAGTGACAACATAGTTAGGGGACAATGGTTATCTACCAAGATCCTCTAGGTGCTAGGTCTTAATCCCAAGGAATACTCAATTTATATTGATAGTCATAGTATACAAAGTCTTATAGTATCATAACACCATCAAAGAGTAGCTCATCAAAACCAAAGCTTCAAAATATTAAAGATGGGGCTTCATATTATTTACAACTTTCACAATACTCTCGTAGTTCATAGCATGCATAATAGCATTCATACCATTCATAGTTCACATATCTTGCCATAAGGTCTTCATCAACATAGGAAGCTTGGCTCTTGACTTTGATCAAAATAGGGTGGGTATGTGTATATATGCTTAAAACATTCAATCTTGAGTGTAAATAACATAAAAGAAGTAAAATAGAGACATTTGAGAATCATCTAAAGTATCCTACCACAAACAACGTAAAACATGGTTAAGGCATCATATATTTCACATGTCATCTCATAGAATAATGATGTACATAGGTAAAATACCATAATTTACTCCATAATATCATCATATAAAAGAGGTCATGCAACTACCATAGGTAACACATAA
Source organism: Solanum aculeatissimum (assembly GCA_038996855.1). Taxonomy (NCBI): domain Eukaryota; kingdom Viridiplantae; phylum Streptophyta; class Magnoliopsida; order Solanales; family Solanaceae; genus Solanum; species Solanum aculeatissimum. The sequence goes on from JBCEWC010009597.1 coordinate 3,678, forward strand.
CTTGAAAAATAGTTGAGGAAGAGGGTTAGTTGAGCTTTATAGAGGAAAGGTCTCCACAAATAAAAACTCACATACCTTGGTGTGATTGGAGATGGAAATCTTGTTGAGGAATGAACAAAATCTGAAACCCTAGCTTGCACCTTCTACTTGAGAGTCTTGAGGAAGCTTGAGAGTATTGGAAGAAATTTGAGACTTAGAGTATTTTAGAATAAAGGAGGATGGAGTAGTTTAGGGTTGAATAGGGCTGAAAAGGGCTTATTTAGGGGCTTAAATGGTGTAGCATAGGCTTAGAATATTAGGAAATGTCAAACTTATCCCTTCTTAAAAGTTGTCGGACCATATCATGAGACCCCAATCATGGGTCGTAACTCAGTCTACAGGTCGTGGAATGGGGTCTCGTCCTGGTAACCTTTTTGGACCTTAGGAACCTTCTCTAAAACTCAAACCACAACACCACATATGACCCGTTAGTCATTCTATGAGTTGTGCTATTAATTAGTACTCCAAACATAGAAAATCATTTTCTACCAAGTTTTCCCACCAATCCGTGAGCACAAGTTACAACTCGTGGAACCATCTACGACTCATAATTTTCTTCGTGCACTAGTGGCCCTCTTAACTGGAGCTACTAGAATTGAACCCTCAAATTCACGAAACTGTCACGACCTGAAAGTGGGGCCTAGATGTGACATGGTGAAGGATGACCCGAAAGTCCTCGATCAAGCCATCATAGAAGTATTACTCACATCATGGATTTGGAAGCGCAGAAAACTAAACTCATAGCACATATTTCTAAGGAAATTGGGGCTTTGGACTCAAGCTATGGGGATGTTATTGCGGATGGGATGAACATGGATCACATAGCACATAACAAGTATTTCTAAGGGGGGGGGGAGGGTATGTAAGACTCAAGCTATGGGAGCATATTGGGTTAGGGGGCTTCCCTCATAAGCATATTCCCAATATTCACACGTCCAAAACATAATCACAAGTATAATCAGAACATCACTTCCCATAATCAATCTCAATAGCCATAATATCTCAAAGAAACATAATACAATATGCAAGAGTTTAACATCTCCAACGTAGCCTCTACATAAGATAGAGTGGGGCCACGACATAATCTGAGCTCACCCTCAAGTCATAAAGCAAGGAAAATAAAATGATACAAGGAAGGTAGAAAGTAGTTATTGCCCTTGAACAAAAGGGCTCACCACAAACAAATAGCTTTAAGATATCACTCGTCGTCCAATGGTAGATAGAAGTCGTCGCCGATCCCTACATGGTTAGAACATGTAGACAAAGAGTATGGGTTAGCACATAATATGCACTAAGTATGTGGGCATGCAATGCATATGACATAATAATATGACCAAGCAAGATGGCAATGGGATAAGTGATACGAAAGGAATGCACATACCAAAGGATAAGTATATCATAACAATATGCCATGCCATGATGCATGAAATGCAACCTACGAATCATATTATAGAAAGGATGTGACCTCAACCAACAACAGAGGGAACCCGAGTAAGCTATTACTTGGATTCGGACTACTTGCCAGGTAGATCCCTAGTCACCCTTCAACAAGGGGAAACATAACAAGTCATTCTATCTAGGAAGAAATCCCATGTTGGCACATGGTTTGACAGAAAGGAGTATGGACCCTTGGAGCTATCCCACCTCGACTCCAATCCCTCGATGCTAAGTCTTATCCTACGAGAATACATATATACATGCAATCCTTTCAAAATGGAGGGTTGACATTCTTTTCAAACCATGCATCATTAGGCAAACCAAGTCATTATCGAATCCATATCCATACTTAGGCTAAAAAGACAACAAGAATTTCCAAAACCATTTCCATATTAATGCAATAGGAGTAGCTCATCTACATATCTTATCATATCAAGCCTTCATAACATATCAAAATGGTACAAGAACCCATAATGCTCAAAGAGCCATAACAAGAGACTATCTGATCACAAGTCTTAACATATCATATCATATCAAGAGGGCCATGCCCTTAACAAGAATTTCATTATAAATATACTTCAATGCATATGCTATGAATGAGGAATCAAGTGCATGGGTAATGGAGATTGTAACCTTAAACCATAATTCAATAGATGGCTCAACATAATTCATGAGAAAATCCCAATTCAAAGCATAATGCAATTCACCCATCCATATTAAACCATCAAAGGGACATGCACATTAGACCTTCAAGAGCTTCAATGAATTTCATGAAATTTAAACCTAAATCAACTTTAAATCACCTAATTTCTACAGCCCAGAACTCAATTCAATAGAATACATCGAAATTTAAAGAACCCATAATAAAAGAAAAGCTTAAACTTCATAATTTAAAGAGGAGGGTTCTTGGGTCTTCATGGATGAAAGGGAATCCATGAATCAATCCCACATACCGTGAAATTAGCCAAGAGAATTGGATGATTTTGCAATAAAGATGACTTTCCCCAATTTTTTTCAAGCTTTATCAATGGAAGTCAAGAGAATTTTGATGAGGCTTGAGGAGTTTTAGAATGAATAAAAGAGGATTAGGGTTTTATTTAGGGGTGTTAGGAGACCTTAGAAAGGCTAAAAGGGGTATACGATTAAACCAAATTACAAATTAACCATTAATGAAATAAACTAGATCACAGAAAACAGGGCCTCATGGAGGACACCCAATGGTCGTGAACTAGCTCACGGACCATGGTCCTTTCCGTGAGACCACACTTGGTCTCGACTTCGATTTGAACTCTCGGGGGACTTTCTGGACTAACTCACGAGGGGCCTCACAGACAGTGTAGCTGCACACGGATTGTGTACTGGTCCGTGGAGCATCACTTGGTCCGGAGTCCAGCCCCGAGCTTTGACCAACTCTCTGGATCACTTCATGGGAGACCCTCAAGGACCAGGAATGCTCACACGGACCGTGAAGTGGTATGTGGGGCCTTACTTGGTTTCGACCTTGGTCCATCACCTAGACCCATTTTTTGGACCAACCCACGAACGCCCCTCACGGGTCGTGAGCCTCCACCCGACTTGTGGCCCCTCCCGTGTGGCTCTGCCTTAGCTTCAGACTGCTTCCCTTTTCTAGAATATTTCCATACACTGGCAGTCTCACTGTAATGACCATAACTTTCATATTCAAACTCCAAATTGAGTGAAACCAGTTGCATTGCAAAGATAACATGAAGCGCTTCGATTTGATATATAATAGCCTACACCGTTTATCTCGTACCAAGAGATATGTCTCTTCAAAGTCCATGCCGCCTAACCAGCCTTACAATCTTCCACCAAAATAATTCCTTTGAATCCAGCCACTTAAATACAACCCATAACTACTAAAATTCAACCATGACGAGTTCAACACTAACCTTGACCAACCATTACGAAGTTGGAAAATTTTTGGATTGTTACAGAAACCTAAGTACAACCATATTCTACTTCATGGGTTGTATATCCCTTCGTGAACTCCACTTTTACTTAGAAATTTCCATACTTCATTTCTTAGGCACATTTTTATACCTTCCAACTTATAGGGCCTTACGAAAACCTTTCATAAATCTAGCATACATATGTAGGAATAAGACCATAACCAACAATAAAACTATGCAGACTATCATGTGGAGTCCCGATGTTCCCTCTACACCGAGTGAAAGAGGAGTATATTTTGCCAAGGTAGATTCGACCCTCACCCTATAGGCTATATCCTAACACAGTGAGAATCACATATACATAAACTATCCCACCCTTTAGGTTGTATCCTAGAACGGTAAGTATTGCATGAACATAATACTATTTGGATCCAAGAGCTAGCATTATAGGCACATAATCATAAACCTATAGTGGCACATAGTTATAAGACTTGTGTAACGATCCAAAAATTTTTGAATTTCATAATGGTTGGTCAATTTTAGTGTTAAACTGGTCGTGGTTGAATTTTGGTAGACATGGGTTATATTTAAGTGATCGGATTCAAAATGGATCGTTTGGTGAGATTGTAAGGCCAGTTGGGCAGTGGATATTGAAATTCCTATTTGGAAGTGGGAAGATGTGAACATGGACTTTGTGGTTGGGTTTCCCCGTACTCGGAGACAATTTGATTCCATATGGGTTGTGGTTGATAGAATGACAAAGTTGGCTCACTTCTTACCGGTTAAGACTACGTATAGTGTCGAAGAGTATGCTAAGGTGTATATCCGAGAGTTGGTGAGATTACATGGTGTGCCAAGGTCTATCATATCAAATCATGGTCCTCAATTTACTTCTCATTTTTGGAAGTCTTTTCAAAAGGGACTTGGTACTAAGGCCAATTTGAGCACTGCATTTCATCCTCAAACCGATGGACAAGCCGAAAGAACAATTCAAACCTTGGAGGACATGTTAAGGGCTTGTGTGTTGGAATTCAAGGGGAATTGGGATGATCATCTACCTCTCATTGAGTTTTCCTACAACAATAGCTTTCATGCTAGCATCGGTATGGATCCATTTGAAGCTTTCTATGGTAGGAGATGTAGGTCTCCGGTTGGTTGGTTTGAAATAGGTGAGGTGGCCTTGTTAGGCCCGAATTTGGTTGTTGAAGCCATTGAAAAGGTAAAGCTAATTAGGGAAAGATTGAAGACATCTCAAAGTCGCCAAAAGTCATATTCAGATGTTAGGAAGAGGGATCTCGAATTTCATATTGGTGGTTGGGTGTATGTGAAGGTGTCCCCTATGAAAGGTATCATGTGTTTTGGCAAAAAGGGAAAGTTGAGCCCTCGGTATGTCGGACCTTTTGAGATTGTGGAACGGGTTGGCAATGTGGCTTATAGGTTGTACATGCCTTTGGACATAAGCTCTATTCATTCGAAATTCCATGTGCCCATGTTGAGGAAATTGGTCGGTGATCCTAAAGCAATTTCACCTTTGGAGGGTATGACGGTTGAGGAGAATTTGACTTATGAAGAGGTGCCAGTAGAGATCTTGGATAGGCAAGTGAAACGACTTTGCAATAAGGTGTTAGCTTCGATCAAGGTGTTTTGGAGGAACCAAGACGTGGAGAGTGCAACGTGGGAAGCCGATTTGGACATGATAGAGCGATATCCCTATCTCTTTCAATCTACTAAAGCCTAAGGTAATAGGTTCTATCCTTGTATGGTCCTAATTCTTTAAATTCTTCAGTGTCATGACATTGCATGCATACATGAGCATGAAAATGTTTTAAGTGATGTTTTGGCATGAGTTTTGAAAGACTTTTGAAATGATTCATGATTTGTTACGAGTTTGATGAAAATGCCTCTTATTTGATTGTTGTCCTCAAGCCGTAGTTTTTGCTCATTCGAGGACGAATGTTTCCAAGGGAGAGATGATGTAATGATTCAAAAAAATTTGAACTTCACAATGGTTGGTCATGGTTAGTGTTAAATTGGTCGTGGTTGAATTTTGGTAGCCATGGGTTGTATTTAAGTGATCGGATTCAAAACGGTTCGTTTGGTGAGATTCTAAGGCCGGTTGGGCAGTGGACTTTGAAAGATCATAACTTTTGGTACATTTTGAACCGTGTGGACTTCTATATATCAAATCAAAGTTAGTTGAGTTATCTTCGCAATACAACTGGTTTCGCTCAATTCAGAGTTTGTTCGGGAAAGTTATGGAAAACACAGTGAGACTGCCCATAATTGAAAGGACGCTGGGAACAAGGTTCTGGAATTAGGATAAGGGATGGACCACGGACTGTTTGGTGGTCTAAAGTCAGTGTGGGTGCTCGTGGGTTGGTCCAATGGGCTCCTATGGGTTGGGGGCAAATCCATGGACCAGGTATGGTCCCACGGACCACCTCACGTTCTGTGTGACCCTTCACGGCCCGTGAGGGATCCTGTGAAGTGAGGCAGAATGTTGGCCAAGGTTTGGGGCTGGACTCCGGACCAAGTGATGCTCCACGGACCAGAACACGGTCTGTGTGCAGCTACACGGTCTGTGAGTCCCCTCGTAAAGTGAACTAGAAAGTCCCCAGAGAGTTAAAGTCAAAGTCGAGGACAAGTGTAGCCTCATGGGCAGGTACACGGCCTGTGTACCAGTAAACAGGCACTATGTGCCTTCTGTGTGATGCTGTCTTCAGTGATTTAGTCCACTTCATTAATGGTTAATTCGTAATTTAATTAGATCCTATGACCCTTTTAGGCTTTCTAAGGTCTCCTTAACCCCCTAAATCAAACCCTAATCCCCTTTCATCCATTCTAACACTCCTAAAGTCTCTCCAATATTCTCTCAATTTTCTTGACCTCCATTGATGAAAGCTTGAAGAAATTTGGGGATGATCATCTTTGTTGTGAAATCCTTCAATTCTCTTGATTAATTCCAAGGTATGTGGGTTTGATTCATGGATTCCCTTTCATCCATGAAGACCCAAGAACCCTCCTCTTTAAATTATGATTTTAAGTTTCTTTAATGTTGGGTTCTTTAAATTTTGAAGTATTTAATTGAATTGAGTTGTGGGCTGTAGAAATTAGGTGATTTAAAGTTTATTTAAGTTTGAATTATATGAAGTTTCATGGATTTGATGAAGGTCAAGTTATGCATGTCTCCTTTACTATTGAATTGTGCATGGGTAGTGTTTTAATGAAGGTTTAAGTGTTGACTTAACTTAAATTTCTTATGAACTACTCTTTATTTGAATTTAAAGTATGAATTCTAGTACCCATGCTATCCTCATTGTTCCTCATGGCATTTGCATCCATGATCATGGTTTCTCAAGAAGGTTTTGATGTGGGCTAAGTCCCAAACATGTTTATGACTTTGATTTTGTACAAGTATAGGTTATGACTAAGTTGTGATCACACTAAGTCTATGATATGGCTCTTTGAGAAACATGGGTGTTTACACCAATATGATATGACAAGTATGGAGCTACTCTTATGCATAAAGTTTGACATGAAAGTTTGTTTGGCTTTTTAGCCCATGAAGCATGATTATGAAATGTGTTTGACTCTTGTTAAGTATGCATAAGAGTAATGAAAGTGATATTGCTTTTAATCTCAAGTATGCATGATTTGATGTTCAAGTGTCAAGTTTCCATTTTAAAAGCATGTATATGTATACGTATGTTTGTGGCATGATGACTTTGTACCGAGAAGGATTGGAGTAGTAAGTAAGGTATCCCAAAGGGTCCCACTCCTTTTCTGAAACTATGTGCCACCATAGGTTGCTACCGAAATGGGAGGCCCGTAAGGTATGCTTTGATATAATATGATAAGATATGCTATGTTATGTAAATCCTTCAAAAATGGGAGACCCGTAAGGAAGGTAGCCATCATATTAAAATGGGAGGCTCGTAAGGTGTGGTGTAGATTACCTTTGGCAAGTAATCTTCTCCGATCTAATGGGAGGCCTCATTGGGCAAGTTCATGTTGTAGCTCACATGAGTTTGGATGTGGGTTATGGTTCCATCCCCTCTATACTATAAGCATTATAGCATTTCATGCATCATGTTCATCATGGCATATTGATATATTGGTCTTTCTTATATTTTCTTCTATGTATGTGCCCTTGCCATTTAGATGTTATAGGTTCATGTGCACATATTTGCATGCCTGACTACTTAGTGCTTTATTGTGCTAACCCATACTCTTGTCTACATGTTCTAACTATGTAGGGACCGGCGACGACCTATGTCTATAGTTGAACGATGAGTGATCTCTTAGAGATTTTTGCTTGTGGTGAGCCCTTTGTCCAAGGGAAATATCTATTTTCCTCTTCCTTGTATTGCTTTACTTTCTTTCTCTATGACTTGAGGGTGAGCCCGTATTATATCGAGGCCCCATTCTATCTTATGTATAGGCTATGTTGGACATGTTAGACTCTTGCACATTGTATTATATTCTATTGGGATATTATGACTCATGGGATATGTCTATGGAATGATGTTTTGATTATGCTTATGATCATGTTATGGGAATTTTGAATGTTGAGAATGTGCTTATGTGGAAAGTCCCCTAACCCGGAATGCCCCCATAGCTTGAGTCCTACTTACCCACCCCTTAGAAATACTTGATATATGCTATGTGATTCATGTTCATCCCATTCCTGGTATCATCCCCATAGCTTGAGTCCAAAGCCCCATTTTCCCTAGAATTATGTGTTATGTGTTTATATTTTTGTGCTTTCGAACAAATGATATGTGTGATGATGCTATGATGGCTTGATTGAGAATTTTCGGGTTCTCCTTCGTCATGTCATATCTAGACCCCACTTCTGAGTCGTGGAAACTTGAGGGTTTATATAAGGACCTTTGGAGATACTCCCCCTCATACAAGCTTAATCGGTGCTAATTCATATCCTACGAATATATAATCATGCATATACATAGCTTTGAACATAATTCATGCTTTATCGAAATCATACTTTCATAGCTTGTAAAATAGTCATCATACTTTATGAAAACATCTAATATCTTAGGAAATTATCCATCTACATAACTTTAATATATTGTGGCTATACTCCCCATCTTAACATCATCATTAGGGTCTTAGGTCACCCTCATCATCATAATTTCATCATCATCATAACATCATCTTTATCATCATTAAAACATATTTTTCATACTTTGAATATAGAGAATTAGGGTCATGTGTGGGTTCATGATCAATTGAGTTAAAATCATGTAATTATATGAAAAACATAGAAGAATCATGTAATTGAAATCAATTTGAATCATTCGTAAAGAAACCCACATAAATTCAATAAGTTTTAATCATCATATAGTTGAAATCTCTTGCATTCACTTGAAAATCGTAGAATTCATATAATTCATATAATTCTTCATAATACATGTATGATTAGGTATAATCATCATGTAGGAATCATAATCCAACCATTTGGAATCAAGTCATAAAAACCCATAGAAATCTATGCTTACAACTTTGAGAAAAAGGGAGAATTGAGTTGGACTTAATAGATAACTCTAATCCATGAATGAAGCCCTACATACCTCAAGTGAGGGACCTTAGAAATAGGGGTGAAATAACTTTGAAATCCTAGACCCAAAGGTAGAACCTAGCTTCAATGGAGTCTTTGTTTATAGAGAGAAACTTTAAGAGCCTTTGAGAGAATTATGACAGTGAATGATATATAATGAATTAGGAATGGGCTTTATAGGAGTTTGGTCGGTTAAGTTAGCTAGGAGGGTCAAAATGACGTAGTTTAGGAGCTGAACAAATTGAAAATGACCAAAAAGTCCTTCATTTAAAAATCTGCCAGAGTAGTCTACGACCACCCATATATGAGTCGTAGCCAATAGTATGGGTCTTACACTGAGTCATGGAATGACTGGTCATCAAAAGTTAGCTACTGAAAAATGCACTTGAGAACCATGAAAACAATACTCGATATGTGGTCTCGTTTATGCTTCATAGACCTCTCCATAAAGTGACTCCTATACTTAGAAAAAATTCCATTCTCAAGGTTCCTTTCCACGATTCTGTCCACAAACCATGGTTCCATTCCTGACCCATCCTGTTTCTTGTACAATGATTTTCAAAAACTACAAAATTTTCAACTTTTTGGACTCAGGTTCACGAGACCTTTCTACAACTCGTGGTCTCATCCATGAGCCGTAGATTAGCTTGTATAACCTACCAGTCTCAAAATTGTGTAACTTTTCATTTTTCAGGCCTTTCAACATGTAGGGAGTTACAAAAAATTTAATTATTTATGGTGTATCCTAATGGATGGTCCTCAGAAGTAAGTTCCCCTAAAAGATCAAATATTGACTTTGAGAATTGTACTTCAGAATCTTGGTAATGTCGAGTAAGATTCTTTACTTTATGTTTGAAGATGAACATGATCTTTAGTGGTGGATGATGTAATGATCCTGAAGGTTATTTTTGAAAAATTTTAGAAATTACTATTTTACCATTTTGATAGTTGCGCCAAATTTTATTTTGTTTGTTTATAAACATAGTTTTGAAATTTTATTAAAATATATTGAAATGTTGTAGTTTTGAGTTTTTGAAGGTTTCGATTAATAAAATGTAATTTTTGAAACCACCCAAATCTACCAATCTTAAAATGAATTCATTAGTTTCATCAGCTCTAGAATCTAAAATTTGGTCTATAAGAGTTGTCATTTTCGAATTTGGAGTTGTTTTGTGGATTTGAGGTCTTAAGTACTAAGTTTGAGTTATATTGGATCACAATTTGATTTTGATAAATATTTTAAATTTTGAATGCTTGAATTTGATTTCTGATGATTTTGTTAGATTTAAGAGATGATTTTAGGACTAATAATAGATTAGATATATTTTTCAGGAGTCTCGGAGGGATTTTAGTCTTTTGAACCCTAAGTTAGTTTAATTGCAACTAATTCGAGTCAAGGAGACTTTAGATTCATATTTTGATGATTCTATTCAGTCCCCATGTCATTTTCAAGCTATTAGTATATTTGATTTGTGTTCGAAAGTGCCAAATCAGTTTTGAATGAGTTTTTAAGTTTCTTGGATGATTTGACATTGTTTTAGCAAATTATGACAACTAAGGTTTTCATTACTAGTTGTAAGGATCGAAAAATAATTTTGAACATCTAAACTTTTGAGCATGAAGTATAAGACTATTCTACAAAGTTTGGTGTATTTTTGTCAAGCTGAGATTGGACTTTTATCACAAAATATGAAATAATTATTTATCAAGAAGAAATGATATTTGACTGCACAAATGAGTTTGGAATTGAGTTTTAAATAAAGGAGAAGGTATGTTTATCATTATTTAAGATATTTAGGAAAAGGAATCCAATCATTTTACTATCATATGAGAAAATTACGACCTTTTTATTATACACATTAACTATTGGTTTCTGGTGCAATTATAGCCATATTTATATTTAAAATTTTAGACTGTTTTCATTTGGTATTTTTAGCATATTAGGAGTTCTCGAGCTTCTAATGGGGTGATTCTTTGCATCATTCTTCTCGGTTTAATATGGGGGTTGGTTTCAAACTCTCATTTTAGCATTCTCTCTTCATTTCGTCATGTGGTTTTCTTTCTCTATCTGTAAACGTTTTGGAGAAAATTAAAATTTTAGTCAATTGGACTTTATTTTTTAACAAAAAAGGTATAATTATGATCCTTATATTATGAGTAAACTGATTTTAATATAAACATGTTGATTCATCAATTATTTGTATCATATTAACTGCGTATGATTTGTTATTGTCCTAGTAAAGGTAAAGTTTGATAAATTAAGGAATTAAAGGTCGATTTAAGCTCTTTTTTAAAAAAATCATATTTGAACTTTTCTAAACATGGGTAAGGTATTTCTCAAGAAATATTTCAGATTAAAGTCAAGGTTTCTGTGACAACCCATCTTAAGATGAGAAGTCCCACTTCGGCAAAACACAAGAGAGATGTTAGGTATATAAGTAAACATGTCTTATCTACTAGTGACGCGTTTTAAAGTCCTGCGGGCTTAGGCCCAAAGCAGACAATATCACTAGCGAACTGGACTGTTACAGATGGTATCAAAGTTGCTCCTGTGCCAGCCTTGTCAATATGGACAGAGTTCAACTAAGTTTAGTCAAATCCCTTTTAGGCGGGGCAAACCTCAGTGTTGAGTCTAGGCGAATCCCATAGGTGGGTACAACCTCAACAAGAACATTGAGTCCATAGAGAGGGTGTATGTAACAACCCATCTTAAGATGAGAAATACCACATCAGCAAAACACAGGGGAGATGTTGAGTATATAAGTAAACATCTCTTACCTACTAGTGACATATTTTAAATCCGTGAGGGCCTAGGTCCAAAGCGGATAATATCACTAGCAGGTTGGGCTGTTACAGTTTTGAATAGGGTATTTGGGGTTTTTGTCTAATAACTCAGTTTTACTAAAATATTGATTTTGAGTAGATTTCAACTCTATTTTAAAAATAGTTTTAGCTAATTAATTGTTAATAACTTGAGAAATATTTTTATGCAAAAGTTTTCAGATTTCAATGTCATTTTTTTATATTAAATGTTTGAGTTGTTTTGCACATTTTTCTCAAATTTCATGATTTTGGCATCATTAGTCTTATAATTTTATTATGAATTATTATTTACATAGATTGTTGTATTTTGGATACTAATTGAAAAGTAAAGACTCAAGTGTCGAATTGATTTCTTTATTTTATCAAGGCAAGTGAATTCATAAACCTTGTTGAGTTTAATTGAACCTTATATCTTTCCTTTTTGTGTGTTGAAAAGCAATGAAGATCCAAATATAAGTGAATTGTTCATCAAATAACTTAATATAAGTGGTGGGGGTAATAAAATATCTATATGATAGCATGTGATTACTTGATTTGGTATGTACTTATTGATATTACTTTGAGCACTGAGAAATGTGGATGATGATATTGATTCTTATATTGAGATAATTAACTAATTATGTGATCTACCTTGATTAGAATTGTGAATCATGATATTGAAATAAGTGTTGTATAATCTTGATATTGTGGTGAAATTATTGAAGAATGCTAGTGAAAATATTAACTCTAGATGAGTTGTCTTAAATGATGATGATTCTTGAAAACTTGAGAAATGATGTGATATTACTAGTGATGACTCACTTGATGATGATTCTATTATTGAAAGAATGATGAGATTGATTGACTTGATTATTAAATATATGAATTCTGTGGATTCTTTGCATACTCTCATATTTATTTAAAAGTGATTATTATGGTAAAATAAAATATTAATTGAGCCACACTATTGATGAAAAGCCGATAAAAATGGTTCCAACTAGGTTGAGTAAGATATTGAGAATGGGGGCCGAGGTCTTTATTAATTGGTGGCGATTGTTGAGGTTTGTTTCTAGCAGTCGAGGTCTCTCTTAGTGAATACAGTGATGGCTGAGGTTTCTTTCAGAAAGTGTAGTAATTGTCAAGGTCTTTTTCAATGGTCGAGGTGTCTTCTGATACTGTTGATTGATACATGGTCCATGTATGGCCTCCATGGGTTCTGATCTGATTATATAATGAATGTGTATCATAGGATAAACATGTATCATGATTATGTGATATTGCATTATATCATTTGCACTTTATTATATTCGATTTTATTTTATTTTATTTTATTAATATGGATACTTGTATGATGTGTGATATGATGGTTAGCTCTGTATTTGCAATTTGTTGAAAAAGATTTATTTGATATCCTATATATTATGGATATGTATATGTTGTATATTGTCTTTCCTGGGTGCAGGTTTTAGTTATGGAGGTTTGGTTGGTGTGAAAGGAGTATACGTATTTCTTGTTCTCTACCTATGTTTAGATCTTCTTGTCGTGTACCATGTTGTTTGGTACTCACCCTTGCTTTTACACTTGAATATAGATTGTGAGCCCAATTTTGGTTGGTGTTTCACTCTTGTTTTGGATCGAGCCTTGAGATAGGTTGTGAGATAATAGCTTGTCTATTTCAGAAGACTCTTTAGACTTCTATTTACTTACTGATTTTGTTCTATTTGAGAATCAAAGACATTTGACACTTGTATATTTCCTTCAAATTCAATTGTAGTAGAGGCTTGTACACATGACACCATTCTTGGGTTGATTTTTAGATTATGAAACCCTTTTTCCTTATTACTTATTCTTATATATTTAGATTTGTTACTTCTGCTTTATTTTCCGTATTAATGTATTATATCCTATTTAGGCTGACTTGTCTTGGTGGGCTAAAGGTAAGTATCATCATATTCAATTTAAGATCATGAAAAAGATGACGTAGTATAGTAGTTCAAAGGGTGAACAATGACTAAAATAATCCTAAAAAATTAACTATTGAAAGGAACCGCAATGGTCATCTATGATATGTGGTCCCATATAGAAATGTAAAACTCTCCGTATAAACTGACACAAAATTTCATTCTTAAAACTCAAATAACGAAACCAATCTATGATTCATAAAATGATTTATGGATCGTCCTACATATTCGTGGAAATAATCCTTCAATTATGTAAAGTTGACTCATGATCGATGAATCCAAATTACAAAATGTAAACCCAATGATGATTCATAAATCCCTCTCATAGAGCTGATTTTTTACTCAAAAACTTTTCAAGTGTAGGTGGTATTCTACGAACCACTTCTATGACTTGTAGAAGAAACAATGACGTATTCTAATGACTCGTATAAAAAGTACTAAGGTTGTTATTTTCTTTATAAAATCTAGGATCTCTTTTGTGAGCCTTTTCCATGGATCATATTTTCTTTTATGGCGTGTATACCTTATTTGAAAAAATCACCTAAAATTCAAAATATTTTCAGACTTTCAGGACACTCTACGAACCCTATCTATGGTCCGTAGAGTGTTCTACCGTCTGTAAATAGATTTTTTGAAATCTGCACCAAAAATTATTTTTTTTGTATTTTTTCTTCATTTCAACTTTTGGATTATTACCACAACCATCTTAAATTACCTCCATTTTGATAATTATGTAGCATCCTAAGATAAAAGATGTCTATCAATTATAGTAAACGTTTTTTAGAATTAGGAAACAAGTATAGAGACTATAAACATGTTATTAAGTATAGAAAATGTAAAAAGTTCCTCATGAAATCAAAACGATTTTTTTTAAAATGAAACCCAAAAGTAAATATGATGAAAATGTAACGACCCTAAAATTTTTGAACTTCTTATTGGTTGGTCTTGAATGATGTTAAACTGGTCATGGTTGAATTTTAGTAGCCATGGGTTGATTTTAAGTGGCCGGATTCAAAATGGACCTTTTGGTGTCATAGAGAGGCTGTTTGGGAAGTGTACTTTGAGGAATCATTAATTTAATTAACTCCTATGCCCCTTTTAGGCTTTCTAAGGTCCCCTAAACCCCCTTAACCTAACCCTAAACCCTTTTCATCCATTCTAA
>JBCEWC010009598.1:0-18566 GCA_038996855.1 Solanum aculeatissimum
AATCTACATTATGTATTAAAAGTGAATTATATATGTATTAGAATCATATTGCTATAAATGGTAAATATTTTCTAATAAGGTATATCTATGTAAGTTCCCCTTCTTACAAAGGATGAGGCTCATTGGGCTCTGTTCAGGACTATCAAATTTGTCAAGTAATTTCCTCTCAGCCAGCTAATGCCAACTGAACTATTGGATCCATAGTTTTGCTACTGACCCAAGTTTCTCTTTGTTTTTTTTATTCAAAGCCCACAAATAATCTAATCCATAAGTTTAAGGTATCCAACTCCAACATATGATGAAAAATATTTTTTCTTTTCCAATTGGGGAAAAATTATTGATGATAAGTTAAAAAAAATACTATTAATTGGCTAATCATATGAGCAATCAACTCGAGAACCTATGCTACATATAGTGAAAAAAGGATAATTTTAAATATATACAATAAATTAATTAATTTATCATATAGTTTGCCGTATAAATTGACTATACAATATAGATTATTTATACATGAGTTATACACTGAATATCCACTATGATATACTCAAAAATTGAATATAGCTTGACTATACATGAAATATACACTAAGTATGCATGCTTATACAACGAATGACCATTTTTTGATAATTACTTTAGTTGAATGACCATGTATTGTAATTATTAGGAAAAAAAAAAGGAATATAGCAAAAAGAAATGAATAGAATAGTACATTTCAATATAATTAATTAGAGATAAATTATCTTTTTATATATCCATTTCCCTCCTCATAATCCTCAACCAGTCAAATTTAAATCATAAATCGAACATGATCTAGACATAGGAAAGCAGTATTAAAGAATACGCTTAACTTTAAAAAAAAATACAGATCTTTCCACTAATTAAATATGTAATAATATAATCTGAGGATAATATAGACATTCCATAGTTCAAATATGAAATTGACAAAACTTCAATAGAGATTTAGGGGGGTTTAAGGTATTGACTCTTTAATTTCCGTGGTATTAACTCTAGAAATATTATTAAGAAATGTTTGGTATGACGTATAAGATATAATAATCCCAGAAATATAGGATTATTTTATCTTGCATGTGATAGAAGATATTAAGTAATCCTTGAATTATTTATATCTTGACGATAGAATAAATTATCTCATATACATATAATATAATGTGATAACTTATTCCCGACCAAACCACGTAAGAGTTTAGAAAGGTATCTTGTGAATATAGACTATAGAGCCCTGTAGCAATAGTCTGGGCCAATTAGAACTGTTGTGGTTCCTTCTTTATTTTTTTGCCCTTGTTTCAACAGTGAGATACTCCACATGTTCCCAAAAATTAACGTGGTGCTTGAGAGTCTCTTTATGGATTTTCACATAAAATAGTGACTTGGAAAACTAAAAAGTTTCTAACCCTAGATGTGTCAATAAGAGAAGCTTGTTGTTTCTTTTAAACAATAATACATGTAAACAAGAGTTTGCCGGACCAATAAGAATGTTCTGCATAACTACTTATATATACTCCATTTGATTAATTTTCTTTTTTGTGATATTTTAATTTTAGCTTTAAAAAAGAATGATTAATATTATATTTAATACAATTTTAATTTAGAATCACAAAATTAAATTTTTTTTTTTTAAAACTTCATACCAAATCAAATTAAGTTATTTTTTTTA
Source organism: Solanum aculeatissimum (assembly GCA_038996855.1). NCBI lineage: Eukaryota > Viridiplantae > Streptophyta > Magnoliopsida > Solanales > Solanaceae > Solanum > Solanum aculeatissimum. The sequence continues at coordinate 1,676 of JBCEWC010009598.1, forward strand.
AAGCAATATAATTTTTACGCTACAAGTTTAATTTGATTACTGACTAGAGCAGGGTATACCTAACTCTCATATCTTCCAAGTCTGCAGATCAAGCTTGTTATCATGATTCAAACGGAGTTTACATGTTATTGTGATGAATTTAATTTGATGACAGTGGTAGAGTTAGAATTAGAATTTACATTAAAGAATTCTAAAATATAAAGAAATAAATGTTGTTCTCGTATAGTAATAGCAATGAAAAAAGACAGAATTAAAACAAGTTTAACAATTTGAGTCCACAGAATACTTTTGATTTATGACGAATGAAGAATGTAGTTTGAGTAATGAAAATATAAAAATGTATGTTTGACATAGGCGTAAATTAAAACAAAATATTTTGTTAATAAAGTGAGCGCGAAATTAATTACAAACTTTGTAATAAATAATGTTTTCACTTTGCCCTCATATATCGGCTAACGACATAAATAAAATTATTCACTATTACATGCACCAAAACTTAAACTCAATAATAGAAGAGAACTTGAATCCTCGCGAATAATGTCATTACCTTCCCAAGCAATACCACAACCCGCACGAAAGGTGTAACGATCTGGACACTGTCTCAAAAAGCTGCTCGGTAAAATAGACATGCCTGTGAAAATACAGAGAAGAAATGATTAAGAAATTCTAGCTAGTACCACAAACAAATATTGTAATTAATAAATATACTCTAAAGTCTGTTAAGCAAGATAAGCATTAGAGGAAGTGTAATTAAGGAATTTCATAATTTTGAGGAAAAATAATAGTACTCCATTAAAAGCAGAATCTGCAGTAAACATTCATCATGTGGGAATACAGTAGTGTTAATTATAATTAGTAAAATAATAAAAAGCTTTAAAACGAAGAATTAGTACAAATGCAAATAAAGGTGAAGTTAATTAAGGGTTGTGCCGACATATAAAGTGACAAAGCTCGACAAAAACCTAAGTCTTATGATGTAATCAAACACTAGGGCTTTGCATTAGTTAATCATTCCCTCCATTTCTGCTATTTAATTTTGATTAATTAATTGCACTTGCAAACGTGCATAAATGTCGTCCATTCATTTCAATCTCTAGTGTTAGTAGTTTAATTATTTTAATTAAGGAAATTAAAAATTATTTAGCAAGTAGATTTGAGGGGAGGGGACCATTTTGTACCCTAATGGATACCTAAAAGGCTTTACAGATTAAATGATGTTTTCCCCAAAACAGCTAGTTAATCTGTGAATTAAAATTTTAATTCACTTTAAAATTTTAAAAACCACTATTCTTGTCAACTTTGACTGAATAGTCAAGATCTGAATTTATTTTGTTCAGTTAGTTATAAGTAGTACTCAAATTGTAAGAATTAATTTTGTTAACAATTTACTTTTATTTACTTAATTATATATTCAACGGTCAACACTTCAGGTATGTCACACTGCTCCATGCACATGCTTATGTTGACAAATACACATACATATATAATACTAGGAATGAAATTAATCCACCTTATCCGAAACAGAGTACATGTGCGTCTACTATTTCCAACTTAGTACAGTTAAAAATTTAGTATACGCACTCTAAATTAACATTCACTGACTTAAATTCCAGAATCCACCCTAGGTTAACCCTACATATCAACAAAATCCAGAACTAATTTAATTAATCGTGATGGTGGATGAACATGTGAAATTGGTTCCAATAGCCAATGTGGGAAGGATCATGAGACAAATCTTGCCACCAACAGCTAAAATCTCCAAAGAAGCAAAGGAGAGAATGCAAGAATGTGCATCAGAATTTATAAGTTTTGTAACAGGTGAAGCATCTGACAAGTGTCACAAGGAGAATCGGCGGACGGTTAATGGAGATGACATCTGTTGGGCTCTCAGTTCATTGGGTTTTGACAACTATGCTGAGGTTATGTTGAGGTACTTGTATAAGTTGAGGGACTTTGAAAGACTAAGAGCCAATCAAAACAAATTAGGTTCAAATGATGATGAACATAATATGGATAATGAAGAAGCTCCAACTGAAAAACAAGAAAATGCTGTACCACTATTAGAGTTCGATATAATGGAAAGGGTGCAACGCTTCAATTAGTAAGTACTACTAAACGCCAAGAATTTGGATCATTTCTCGATTTGTGCAGTAGTGTTATGTTAATCTTCTCTGTATCGTTCAACTATATGGAGTTTTTGTCAGGTGTTTCGATTTCTTTGTCTCTCTTTTTTGTTTTTTCTGAGAAAAAAATCAACAAGAGATTCGTGTATGAATCTAGAGGTTTGGAAATTTTGAATTTTTGTATATAAATATCCTTTAGTTTCAATTTTCAACAAATTAAACAACGTAACTTTAGTTTGAGTATTAGGAAAAATCAGAGTTATGTGTGTATCTTAGGAGAATTGCTGATTAATTATAATGAAAACATATTAAGGAAGATGTGAATCCTCTTCCGTGATGTATTTGATCTCAACATGACTTCGAGTTGATCTTAAGGAAAATCAATTTCTCTTGAATACTTCACCCTTGCGAGTGAACTTTGAAAAAGATGATATAGTTGATATCTTGATCTCCTTGTGAATCTTCCAAGACGTTATGAAATTTTCAAGGTACCTCTGAAGAATTTTTCAATATTAATTAGTTTTGATTTTTTTGGTGAGAAATCTTAAAATAGCTGCTATAGTTGTCTAAAGTTATCATGATCTGCCAAAATACATACTTGATATATAAATTTAGTTTGCAGACGTTACAATTATGCTAGATCATCATGCAATAAAATTTGATCACTTCAAATTCAAAGCAATGTTGAGCTAGTTGGCTGAATGAATTTTCACTAATCTTATATCTGTACTAATATAGCAACATATTATTCCTAGATAAGGATATATTAACCATCTTTTACTAATATAATACATCATAAATAAGGAATTAGAAAGAAAAAAAATAGAAGTATTAGACGTATATTTGATTCGAATGTGATTTTAGTCTCTAGCTAGATGGATTTACCTCATTAATTCCCTTCTAACACCTTCACTGAGACCTCATGGATCACATGAGCAGACGATTTTCTCAAGCGATCTTTTTAACATTTTATCTTAGACTTTCATTTTCTAAATGTGACATTTTTAATATTGATCGATCGCCCGCTCATCCATATTAGCATTTGTATCTCTATGACACTCATCTACGGACATCCCAATATATTTCACTCCACATAACATTGGATTAATCAGGATTACCACTTGTTAATACACCATTAAAATCTAATCATCATACTTAATAATGGAGAACAATCTAGAGAGTAATATTATAAATGGTTTTCAAAATTCTTGGACTTATTGGTCAAATTGAGTTTACTAATTAAGCAGAACTTTCTGGAATTAGGGTTTAAGCAGGCAACCTGCAGGGGGGACCACTCTTCCAATATGTTCCTTAGGTAGTGGGGAGCTGAATCCACTGTTCCTCCATCCCGTTTCACTAAAAAGTTATCATTATATATTATAGAATTATGCAAAACCCTAGTTTCATTTTTGAATGATTTGCTCCATGTATATAAATGACATCATGCATGATGTGTAACCGACCAGTAATTAACAAATGGTATGACAAGTTACAAGGGAACAAATCAAAAGGGCTCTTAGTTAATTAGAAACTGTTTAGAGAGTATTGGGTTATATTAATTAATTACACCATACGTTTGCTGTCAATCTTCGTAATTAAGAGTACTGTGTTGTTTTTAGTTAGCCATTTGAATTTTTAGATGACGTGATCGATCACATGCACAGTTCTTGTTCTTTGGCATGAAATGAGTGGTGTTTTGGCACAGTGAATTAATTATGTAGATAAGTTTCTTGAAATAAAGGACTCACCACTAGCAAACTTTCACGATCGAACTTAGCTACGAAGAGGTGGACGAGGAAAGGCTCCGATCTCTATATGGTTAGATTATGTAGACAAAAGTATGTGTTAGTATGTTTGAATGTACTAAATGAGTGGTGTTTTGGTACGGTGAATTAATTATGTAGATAATTAGTTAATGGTTATAATAGAAAGGGTGTTTGGTTAATGGCATGGAAAATGTTTTCTAGAAAATAAATAAGTGGTTTCTTACTTATTTTCTTGTATTCAGTATGCAAAACAATTAATATGAGAGGTAGAAGTGAAGGGTGAATAGGGGTGTGGGACGGTGGGAGTGGGGTATATGGGCCGGAATAAGGTGAAGATGGGGTGTGTTGGAAGGTGGGTTGTGTAATTTGTTTCAAGGTTGTTTTTCCTAAAGAATATTTTCCACAAATTTTTACCAACCAAATATGAGAAAATATTTTTTGAAAAATATCTTCCTCTGTACCAAGTACCAATTACATCTCAGGGGTCATAATAAGAATTATGCATAGATTAGTTATGAAAAAATTTATGTATTACTTATACAAATATTAATTATGCAGAGTTTATTATCATTACTTATTCGTGTATTAATTATTCCATCTTCTATCATGCATAAAATTATGAACAAATCTCTCATAGCTTATACATATATTAGCTATGCAAAATCTTAAATTACAAAGCAAAAACCGTATTAATTTTATATATATTTTTAACCGACCACCAAATACAAAGTATTCCTTATGCAGATGCATGCACAATATTTCTCCTATACCAGCTATCAAACAATCCCTAGGGTTTGTTCTTTTTAGAAGATAGTCTGCATACTGCTGTTAGTATTTTATAAACACCTGAATTGTATAATTTTTTAAAATAATAATAAATTAAAATAAACAAATAGAATTAGTAATTACTAAGTAATATAACGACAAAAATATCAGAGAAATCATAATTCAAGCTATTCTTAGATAATATTATTTTGGGTAAATTCCAAATATATATAATAAAGTAATTGTAATAAATATAATTATATTTTATTTATATTAAATAATAGCCAAAAGTCATAGAAACTATACATTAACTATACAATATGATTTATCTTGATATGAGTTATATACAAACTATACATTATGATACACTCAAAAAGCTGATCAATTCAAAATCACCTCTAAAGAATCTCAAATTTTAGATAATCCTCTTGATATTTCAAAGTTTTCTGAAATGATTCACGTTTGCAGTATGTCGAATTATTTTTTTAGATGAAAACAGACAAGGTTGAACCATCTTCAATTAGGGAAAACACTAAGTCAACCATTTGCCCTTTCATACATGTACATCTTTAACAATATGATCTTCTCGGGGACAGATATAACGTTCTTTGCTACAGGTTCATCTGAATCCATAACTTTCGATACAGAGTAGAGATCTATCTACTAAAATCTCAACAAATATTAGATCTAAACCCACAATTTTAACGGTGCCATGAGTTCAATGGGGAAAATCTTACAAGTTGAACCCATTAAATTTAAATCCTGGATCCGTATCTGTTCTTCTCTCAATCTGATGCAAATGTAGTAGAATATGTCTTCCAGCTGAACTTGATTTTCAACTCTATATAAGGAAACAAATGAGCAGCAATGTGGAACTATTTCTACCGGCCAAATAACATATGCTTGAAGCTACAAACTTGAGTTAGAGCAGCTCAAGAGATGCCTGTAACCTCATTTGAGCTATCTTTGGATCTATGCTTCCTTTTTTTACTCCTGCAAATACAAACCAGCATCATTTTCTGGCTGGGCCAATAAATTGTGGTGAAACCAAAAGATGGAAAAATGACAATCAAATTAGAGTTGATCTATTGGACGCACTTGTCATGTGAACCTGGATCAAGACATGATTTGAGTTTCCGATCAATGTGCTTCACATCTTTGGAAGTCGGAGTCACAAGTTTACTAATCTGTTCAAATGCCAGGAGTTCAGGCAGTAGGACTATGTTAAACCCAAACAAAGTTTCGGGGAAGAATCAGTAATATTTCCAGAGAAAGAAGAGAAAGATAAACAATAAACAATTCCATGCATGCAGTAATAAAAAGATTAAGTACTTGCCAAAGAATCAATGGCATTTATAGAACCAGTAAGTTCTGAAATGGCATGAGCTGGCTGATGACGTGATAGGACACTTCTCAGGTACCTGGTAGAAGAATCATTATCATGTCAATAAGAGTGTTAACAGATTTTTGTGGATTATGCCCAAATGAGACAGGAACTGAGACCTCTCAAAATCAAATATGCCGTGTGCTGCATTAGCTCTATGCAAAGCTGTCAATGCCAACTGAAATAAGTAAATAGAAAGTTAAATCAGAAAATTGTCCAAGAAGATGTGTATGTGAGTGTTATTCGTAGCACATGTTAAAAAAGCAAATCATCACACAGAACACAAAAGTCGGAGTTTTACTTGACTGTGCTATCCAGCAAGGTCATCCGATTAATTTCTCAGATGTCAACTATGGTACCATCCAGTGATCATCAGAAAAAGTTTCTCCTTATGAGTTCCAATTTTTTTTCAAAATGCAGTCTTATCCTCTGTCAAAACAGCTATCAACTAATATTGACTAATCAAATAATTTTTGTGCTAAATATGACTCCTATGGTCACAAACTCACCAACATGAAGAAGAGCTCCTCCAGAATCTATCTACAACCACCTTATGGGCTCATTATCCAATTATGAGTGGAAGCTTCCCTTAGTTATAGAAACCCACAGACAATATTTGGAACCACCAAACTTGAATATCAAGAGTAACGGTAATGAAAAGCATTACAATGATCAGAGAAGAATTATCAGCAGTATGATCCAGATTTGCAAACAGAGAAGGACTCAGATAATAATTACGGGTTCATCCGAATAAGTAATTTTGGCTCAAACCTTGCCTGTGCGTTTAAATATTTACCAAGTACAAATAATAAACTTTGAACCCAATGAAGCAAATGGATTATAAATCCGAACTAAAACACATAATGCTCAAATCATGGATCTGTCTCTGGTTGCAAAATACTGTGTGTTTGAGTTGAGAGAAAATAATACAAAGGAATATAGTGGTTTTGGGGGGTTGGTTTTCAGAATAATTTAAAAAAAGAAGGGGAGGAGATAGAGATCCGAAACAATAACATAATTGTTGAAAGCTCAATTTCAGTTTCCCACAAAGGCGGAGAGAAATTGAGGGGGAAAAGAAAGACTTTCTCATGAAAAATTTGTGATGCAAGGAAAATCCATTTTACTGGGAACAAAAAGGAAAGAAAAATATAAGGTAAAACATTGAAAGAATAAAATCGAAAACCCTAAATGCTTAGAGATGTAGATGATGAGATCTATGGTAGCCAGTTAACATTGTCTTCTGGGCTTGAAGAATTAATGAAAACCATTACATTTCTTTGGATAATTCCCAACTCAATAAAACTACAGTATATTAGTAAAATGACTAGGACAATACCAATCCTGAACCAACTATGGCATCTCCTTTACTATTGACTAGCTCATCCATAACTAGGGTAAGCAAGTATATACTCAAGATAGATCCCTAGTGTAAATCCACATGGGGAAGCCCATTGTTCCTTCCCCACCATACTTATACTTGTGATCGTTCCTCTGCACATATCTTATATGGCACTATGTTTGATGTGAATTCTTTTCTTCTCAAAACTTAACCAAATGACATTTATTACACTTTATCAGATGGTTTATTTAGATTAATCCAAGATCATTCTTCCCCTCTCAAAAGATTCCGATCAATCATCAGACAAAGTATAGCCTCGGTAGTTGTCAGAGATGGTCATAGTTTGTTAACAGGCCTAGTTAGAAGGAGCTTATGGGAAATTATAGCCAGAATTCCTTTTATTTGAACTTCAAACGAACTAGATTTGATCTAGCCTAATCGTTCTAGGAAAATTAACTGTCACTAACAGAGGATCCATTCTCCATGTCCACACTTCACATGAAAATAAAAAATATGAAAAGGAAACAAACTAATTTCAAAAGTTAATGTCTGCAAGGAACATGAAACTTTTCTTACAACAAAGATGAAGCAAGCCTCAAAGATGTATGTATTTGTTAATATAATCTTCTGCAGATGGGAAGAGCCAAAATCACATTCATACAGTATAAAATAATTTCTATAGAGGAGGTTAATGATAAAATATAACCTGCCCAGGTGGGTATAGAAGTGGTCCATCACTACGCATAATCTTATCTGCTTCAATCCTAGCAGTATCAAGTGCATCCTGTACTTCAGAAGAAAATAATCTTAGCTGGTAGATCATCTAGAGGTCTGAGTAATATGAATTGAATTATTTCCCATATATGAGATAAGTAAGAACTCAATCAGGAATAACCAAATTAATTCATTATCATACAGCAGATGAATCACAGTTATTAATGCATCGATGCATGTCAGGATTTTACCAACAACTTATGAGGGAAGTCGATTCCTTCTTATCACAAGTTGGATACACAAAAATGTTTTGAAGAAATTAATTCAAGTATAAAGAAAGATTAGTTAATTGGTAACTCACGGAGATCTATGATGTGAAACTCTTAAGAAGAAATTGAAATATAATAATCACAATATCTCCACAACATGCCACCAACTTTGATGATGTTCAAAAGAAGATTGATGATAATCTAGCAAAAAGATGCATTAACCTTGATTATCTAAGGAAGAATTAGAAACGATGGAAATGGAATAACCTTGATTTTCAATATCGCATATAGATTACATGGTTCAGGTGGGTTTTACTGCAAAACTACTAGTTATTGAACAACACTGGATGAAATTCAATTGCTAAAAGCCAGAATTTACAAGGAGCAGAAATAGAGGAATAACATTTTATTTGATAAAAAGAAAACTGTATGGCAAAAGAATATAACAATTTGTTTTTATATCTTAACCTACATCTGCCTCACCACTAACCCCCTCCCAGGAGTCAATTGTTTTCCTCCATTTAGATGCCTTCGTAACTTGAATTCTCAAGCTCAAGGTTGAAGGACTTTTCATTTGACCTACCTTATCCTGTCGAATGGAAATAACAATTACCTTCAGTGTCACAAGCTGGTCCCCATCTTTAGCTCCACAGGACTCCTAAAGTTTCAAGAGCAATAGTCAATGATTGCAACGAAGAAATCAAGGAATGGAAATAACTACCAATCAAAAGGAAGATATCAATAGGCAACAAAGCAATTATTTCTCTAAGAGGAAAGTGTAACAGATCAACAGAAAGAGACCTCTAAATCACTGATAAAACCTTCAAGTGCACGATATGGAGCATAAGCAATAAGATCAAATCCTAGACTCTGCAAAAGAAAGGTTATAAAAAAAGTTGATTAAAGCAAGATTTAAAGGAAAATGTGGAATGAAATGACCTTTAAATAAAATCCATGCCTGAAAAATCAGCATCTCATTATTGAGGATTGCATGATGATCCTGTCCAATCCCCTTACCAAGCTCCTCAGCTGATACATGATTCTCCTCTGCCTTGCAAGCTGCATATATGCACGTTAACCTACAAAAAGAAAGAGGAGGCAGCTAATGAGCTTTGTCTTTTGGCAATAATCAACTTCTGTATGCATCATTATATGTGGATTTCCAGATGACTTTGTTTATTTTTTAAAAATGCACTTAAACTTGAATTTTGGAAAAAGGAACTACTACCTCCATCCCATATTATATGGGCATCTTTCTATAAATATTTGTCCCATATTATATGGGCACTTACTAAATTAAGATAGAATTAATTATTTTTTTCCCATTTTACCCCTACCATTAATTAGTGTATTAATGATTTTTCTAACTTAATTTAGTTGTAAAATGGAAGGTGCCCATATAATATGGGACAAAGGGAGTATTATGCAAATGACCAACCAAACATTGCATAAAGATAGGGGGTGACTAGTTAGATTTTTTCTTATATTGGGAGTTGGAGAAAGCACAGAGAAGATAGATAAGAAGCTTACATAATGTCTTTGGGATGATGTTCCATCACGGACCATAGCAGATAAAACCTCTTAAAATAAATGAGAGCTGTTGCCTGCAAACAACCATGAGAACTGTTTATTCTTCTAGTCGATTCATTATAGTAGCAGATCCAATAATCAAAAAATTATACCCGAATCTTACGCGGGAACTTAAAGGCATCACAGACGTCTTGAATTTTGAACTCATAGAAAGCCCTTAGAAGTTGTTCTTCTTCAACTTTGAGTGGTTTAGGACGCTTTTCACCTAACATGCCAACCAAAATAGCAACCAAAAGAATGATAAGGATTATGATTATCTACCAAGATCAAATGGAGGTAAACCAGAAACTTTACAGTTTCTCTAGATTTACTTTGATATGAATAAATACAATCTTACCACCATCTTTTGCGTCATTTTGACTTTCAGCATACGAGAACGACCCATCAACATCAACTTCCATTCGAGTTGTTCCAAACTTCACAATAGAATTAGCTATCAGTATTATTCGTAAACCCTCAAACACTACAAATCAGACCTATGTTCTGGGCCATAAAAGTTTCAGATAGTGCTGCCGATAAAATTAGGCAAATAGTTGAAGTAGTGAGGAAGTGACATATTGTTTGAAAAAAACACAAGGCAGGCATATAGAACTCATACACCGTACACATAAATTGGAAAGAAATTCTACTCAATCTAACTCTATGGGGTAAACATCGGACTTAAGACTTGAACAATCAAGAAACGATACGTAGCAAGAAGAATAGGACAATAGTGACTCAGCAGGGACAACACCAAATGTTATCCTCAGAACATGACCGGTAAGAAATCCTATCAATGGAAAAAAGGGAGTCAAAGACCGTCTAGCTCCAGAAATATGGGACTGCGCACCAGGTTGTGACCGGACAAGAAAAGGTCAAGATAATTTCAAGGGTCCAACCATAGTGGAAAGAGCCCGAGATCTCCATCAGCCATTGCGGAAAGAGCCCGAGATCTCCATCAGCCATTGCGGAAAGAGCCAGAGATCTCTGCCAGCCATCACATAACAGAAATAAATGCAACTGATGGACTTTATGAGGATTAGATCCATGGAAGTTGGTCTCAAGGGCTTAGGTATAAATAATCTTATATCAACTCATTGTAAACTATCTGATTTTTACTCATTTTGCCAGCATTATACACTTACATTGTGTTCTTAAGCTCAGAAGCTCTATGATTCTATTGTTCTGAATAGTATCAATACGACCAAGCGTACCCGGCGACACTGCCAGTCACCAGCATAGAAACTCAGCCTGATTCTATTTAGTTAATTTATTGTTTCATGTCTATACCATATTTGTTATTTATGTTGCCTAGTTCGTATTAATTAAGCAAGTTATATTATACAAACTACGTGTTTTGGACATCTCAATACGCGTGTTTGAACCATGTCTTGAGTATAAACACTAACTACAACAGCAAAGGATGAAAGAACACATTTATGTTGCCTTCATCAGAACAAAAACATAATTAGGCGAAGAGGGTATCTCAACAAAAGAAAACATATAAAGATACTTTTAAGAAAATTAAGGAAATGGAGCTTGCATACCGTCTCTAGTGCTAGTTTCGCTCTTTGATTAGCAGCCTTATACTTATGTTTCTGTGAACAGAGTAAACCAAAAACTCATATACAATTGGGAAAACGAAAAAGGAAAATGATATCCTCCATAAGATTGGATTTTGATGAACAATTGTACACTCACAATATCTTGGGGAGTAAAATCCACCCGGTTTTATGAGTAGAAGTCATGAAATCAGCCATATCTGCTCTCTGCCGATTCTACTTCTCTTTCCAATTAACTGTTGTAGAAGACCTTCAAAAATTGAGTATAAATACTCCTACATACCGGTGTCAAAATAATTCTAAAAAAGGAACCACTTAAATTTAACCTAATCCAATCGATTAATATTTGTACTAATTTTTTTAAAAATATAAAATGATAGATTTCGCAAATCACTTTTCCCGAAAACTTATACTATGATAATCTTAAAAAAAAAAATTATGTATATATAATAGACGCAAAAACTTATTTTTAATTCCGTGGCTCATCCTCACTTTCAATGCGTTAGATTCTAGTTTTCAATTAATATTATTTTTAATCAATATTTATCTTAATTCACATCTATTTTGAATCATGATAATTACCAATATATCTCTTAACAATCTATAAGTTTTTTGTTGATGAAAAATATCACAATTAATTAGTGAAAGATGACGTCAAAAACAATGTTACTCATTACTCAAGAAGAACAAAAATTAAATGTTCAAATTTAAATCAAATATATCTAAGACTTTATTTGTTTGCGCTTAATGGAGATTTGAATTTTAATCATTCTAATTTAATTTTTAGGTTTGAATCTTACTCATTTAGCTTCAACCCATTAAGTCAATTTAGTTTCTTTGTTTTAAAAACCTCTCAACGGATCTGAAAAGACCTAAACAAATCAGGAAAGTTTTAATATCATTCAAACTTATCTAATCTGCTTTGAAATAATCATTTTTGCTTTTCGTTTCCTTGTCGCAACTATTTTCTTTCTTGTTACAAACCTTCTTCCTCTGTTTTTTTCAATCAAACGCCAACTTTTTCCTCTTTGAACAGGTAAGTTTTCATCTTTTTTATAAAAAAAATTATTTATATTAATAATTTTTGGCGATTTATTGATATAAAAAAACACTTCACCTTTGCCATTTTAAGATTTATGTACAAAATTCTTTGAAGGTTCTACTGCAACAAAAATCATAGTTAGAGTCCAAGTTGTACCCATCCTCATCCTGGTGTCTCCTTTGTATATATAACTATAGATATAAATACACATAATGAAATTGACAATTTAGTTGGTGATAAAAATGATGGAGATCTTAATATTTTTCCATCCCAATTTTTAATTTCTTTTGAAATAAAAAATTCAGTTTTATTAAAAATTAATAAAAAGACAGTATTGATTTATAATTACCAATCAGAAGAAATAGTTTGCACCTGCCTTTGGCCTTAGAAGGGAGGTAGAAAATATATTAGAGGTTGGTAATATGAAACCTTCTTTGTCGTTTGATTAGTTTGATAATTTATTTCATGAATATTTTTTTTTACGTTGAATTATTTTAAAAAATTATGTCATAATAACTTTTATATTGATATACAATTTTTACTTTTATCATATAATTAATTTTGTAATCAAATATACATATTTAAAATATTATTTTTATCAAAATTAATATTTTTGGATGAAAGAAGATTTTTTATACTCTTTGTTGAATGGATTAGTAACCTCCTCAGGATTTTGATTGTATGCTTCAAGTGAAGAATTGAGGACTTCCATAACTTGTTTTTCCAAATATTCATCAAATTCAATAATTTTGGCGTGTAAATTTGTCACTAATGAAGCTAAGCATGTGGACAATATTAACAATTTTGGCGTGTAATATACAATCTATATCTCCTTTTAGGGGTTCTTTTTTCAATTTTCTCTTGTAATAATTTTTCTTTTTGGGCATTTCTTACAAATCACCGGAGAAGTTTGTGACTAAGGGCGGAGCTAGAATATAACTTATGGATTCCATAGAATTCAATAGATTCGATTCAAATCTTAATATTTGTCTTAAAAATTCATTGAGTATGTAATCCAAATTAGAATTCTGCATCAATAAACTTGAAATTCTGGCTTTGTCTAATCAACAATTGATGAATTATTAATATTCTAACAGCGCACGCCACTGTCAAACAAGAGGCGATTCTATAGTCTTACAAATAAACCTGTTGTCTTAGCCTCCCTAATTTGTGGATCAGGTTAGAAGTATTCTTATATAACATAGACTCGATAATTATCGAAAATGTAAATTTTTCTTATAAGAAGAAAACATTTATAGAATTTGACAAATTTAGAATACTATGTCTTACAAAATATTAAATGGATTGACTTATAATAAAGTTTGTACAAAACTTTAAGGGATTCATTTGAATTTATCTTTATGCCATAGATATATTTGAGTCGTCCAAATATCAAATTAACTGACATCCTAGGAGGTTGTGTTCAATTAAATTTGAGACGTCAATTATCGAAAATATACAAAATACAGGACTATTCACTTGTGTTTACTCACACTCTCTTTCGTCGTAACAGAAAACAAATGTATACAATACGACTTTCCTGAGCAAATACAAATAGAGATTATCATCTCTATTTGATTTTATAAATCATTCAGGACAAAATAGTTGAAGAAAGGGGTGATTTTATGATGTGTTAACTGTTATAACATAGTGGGTATCCCATTACAATAACAGAACTACTACACTAATATTAATCTTTCAAAATATTCCGTACATAAAATGTCAAGCATCCAAAATGATGGGCCTGAAATATACATTAGTACTATTATTTGACGCTTATATGAGTAGAAAACTAATTCTCATGATCAAATACCCAAGTACATATTCATCCACTCTCTCCAAATTAAACGTCATATTGAATTAGCGCCTATATTGGGGAACAAAAGCCTATTTGTGCATAATGGATAAAAAGTTGATCAAATGCCCAAGTACATATTACGCATTACTTTAAGAATAAAATGACTTGGTGGTTGTTTCCCTTGTTTTTGTTTATCCATTTTTCAATAGTCATTAAATTATCATTGGTGCCGAAAGATTGGATGCACATGGACATCTTCAATATTTGCAGAAAAGGAAGAAACAACATGGAATTTAAATGTGAAGAAGAATTGTGCCATAGATCTACAGTACAATGAATGAATGCAAATATATTAGTTTTGATAAAAATATTGGCTAATAACATGTATGTCATTTGAAAAACATTTTCACCCCTTTGAACAATGTCTTCTATATAATAGTTTTTATTTGTATGTGCCACAATAAAGCTGCACCACAAGTTATTGAGTCATTTGAAAACATACTCTGTTAGTTACTAAATCATAACCTATCAACATTGGCTTCCTCAACCAAAATCGTGATAATATGCTTCGAAACCAATCAAAATGGCCTCTGTTTGATGTAAATATTACGCAGTTATTTGTCGGTTCATATTGAGGATCTATTTTGAAAAATTCGTAGGCATGAATACAAATAATTCATCTGACTTTACATTGATCCATGAACCATCAGTAATATGAAAAACTACCCTCATAGTAGTTATTTTTTTCTATAATGATTAGCTACATTTAATTGAGACTATTTATAGGGGACACACATATCATGACACAACATAATTAAAAGGCAAAACTATTAATATAGGCTCTCTGCGTGACTAATAAAGTAGCTACAACATACGCCTACAAATACACTGTACAACTAATAACGAAGGTAGACACAAGACTAAGCATACACATGCAGTAAACTTAGTAGTATTTAATAATTCAATCATTTATTGATAGCCTTATTAATTATAATGTTAATCAACTTTTTTTTTTGTTTTATCAATAACTAGATATGACTAATTTGATTGGCATTGCATATAGTCTTATTAAGAAAAAATGCACCGTATTAAAAAAATTTCATATTCAAAATTGAAAAATGATACTTCAATAAAAAATAAAATTAAATAAATGGTCCATTATTTTCGTGGATCACTTCATTTCGGATTAATCTGTTGATCAACTCGAGGCTAAGCTTTTAGTGAAAAATTAAAACCTTTCATCATATAATTCATATTGAAGCCTTAAGAAGATGGGAAGGAGCAATCATTTATGTAATTACGAGCAGAGAAAGCAAGGCAACAAACAGGTTTGGTGAAGCTTAACTTCTTAATTCATTTTAAAATAAAATAAAATAGATGGTTCATTTTCTTCGTCGATTAACTCATTTCGAATTAACATGTCGATTAACTCGAGGCCGAGCTTTTAGTGAAAAATTAAAACCTTCGTCATATAATTCATATTGAAGCCTTAAGAAGACAGGAAGGAGCAATCATTTATGTAATTACGAGCAGAAAAAGCAAGGCAACAAACAGTTTTGGTGAAGCTTAACTTCTTAATTCTTCTATTTTAAAATAAAATAAAATAGATGGTCCATTTTCTTCGTCGATCAACTCATTTCGAATTAACATGTCGATTAACTCGAGGCCGAGCTTTTAGTGAAAAATTAAAGCCTTCATCATACAATTCATGTTAAAGCCTTAAGGAGAAGGGGAGGAACAATCATCTATGAATTACAGAGCGGAGAGAGCAAGACAAAGGATAAGTTTGGTGAAGCTTAACTTTTCAATTTTTCTATTTTAAAATAAAATCAAATAGATGGTCCATTATTTTTCGTCGATCAACTCATTTCGAATTAACCTGTTGATCAACTCGAGACTGAACTTTTAGTGAAAAATTAAAGTCTTCATCATACAATTCACGTTAAAGCCTTAAGGAGAAGGGGAGGAGCAATTTCTATATAATTACGGAGCAGAGAGAGCAAGGCAAAGGACAAGTTTGGTGAAGCTTAACTTCCTTATTCTTCTATTTTAAAATAAAATCAACTAGATGGTCCATTATTTTCGTCGATCAACTCATTTCGAATTAACATGTCGGTCAACTTGAGGCTGAACTTTTAATGAAAAATTAATGTCTTCATCATACAATTCACGTTAAAGCCTCAAGGAGAAGGGGAAGAGCAATCATTTATTTAATTCCGGAATGGAGAGGCAAGGTAAAAGACAGGTTTGGTGAAGCCAACTACCTGATTCTTCTATTTTAACCGAGTTCATTCCTTCAAAAAGCAAAAATAAGAAAATAAAAATCGGGCCCTCAACTGTTTCAACAAATTTTGCCTTTATTTTATTATAGTCAAAATCCTCAGCCTTAGAAGCTCTTGGAGCTTCAATTCACATGAATCGGAGGAACCCAAAATCCAACTCTCTGTTTTTTTAAAATCAACTTTAGATTTCCTCTGTCACGGCCCGGATAGGGGGCCTAGATGTGACATGGCGAAGGAGAACCCGAAAGTCCTCGATCAAGCCATCATAGCATCATTAC
>JBCEWC010009599.1:0-18566 GCA_038996855.1 Solanum aculeatissimum
TTCTTCTTACAAAAATTCGAGTCTGTGTGAAGTCATTTCTGGTTTTGAGTTCGTTGAGAATTACAGAATTTGAGGTACCACTATTCTGTGATTGTAAATCTGTTTTATTCTGGGAGGAAGTAATCCACATATCTCAGGTACAGTGAGGGGATTAAATTCCTTAAGGACACACAGTGAATGGACTCAGATTCTTAAACGTTTTCATATTCTGTCTTTTCCATTGCAAGTTCTATACGGGGCTAACAAAGTCATAGAGTCCTACAGGTTATCATACGTGGTAGGCCGAACCTTACTACAATGTTTTTTCAATATATCATGTGCATATAGTGGGTTAGATAGCCTCATGTACATATCTGCTGTTTTGGAGTCCTAAACCACCTCTAATTAACCAGGTTGTCCAACAATTGCACACACTTGTTTTTTATTATGAAAATAAACACGTTTAATTTCCCAAAAAATACTGCATAATAAACTACAAATAGAGGTTTAGCAAAGAATATCTTAAAGGGCTAATATTAGTTTTTCCCATATGAGAGGGTCTTCCTTCGATTTACAGAAAAGGGAAAAAAGAAGAAACTACTTATCCACTACTCAACATTAATTCGTAAATATCGCTTTTACATTGGATGTTTTGCCTCGTAAAGCGGAGCCATTACTCACAAAATTAGAAAAAGAAACAAAAAGGGAAAATGGGCAGAGTAATTAAACATGATGGGAATGAGGATGAAGCCCTTAACGTCCCTTCGAGGCTTATTATTCTCCTCTCCATTATCATCTCTCCCCCACTAATCACCATACTTTTCCCTAACGTTTATCACTTTTCCCATAACATAAAAAGAAGAATGAGCAATTCCCCATTGGCCGGGGGCACCATCACGACTCGTCGGAGACCGATAGATTCCATTGAATACGCGGAGGAAAATGGTAACGGGAAAGTTAATATTTGGCATCAGCAGCATAGAAGAATAACGTCGTCAGTTAATTCCCTAATGAGACCAGGAAGATACCTTAGCCGTTGGATTTTTGGTGCATTAATGTTACTTATATTTTCCACCATGTTTGTGAAGATTATTCTCATACACATATTTCTTAGAGTCAATGCCACCATGACTTCGCATGATTTCTTGCAACTTCCACGTCACCTCATGCATGCACAGGTTCATTATATTTCATTTATATACATGTGTGTTTCACTATAACCTCAATGTTAATATTTGCCCCTTAATTTAGTTTGTTGGTCAACTTTGATTCAGGATTTTAAGTTACTCGAGTACTCGCGTCTTTGTAGAACTAAAGTATGTTCTATGTCGGGAACGATATTTGTACTAATCATAGCTTCTCCTGGATCATGTGTTCCAGACTAGTGAAATTTGGGCAAACCTCGGAAGCGAGAAATATTACAATTGCATGGATCGATCAAGTATAAAGACAAGTATGCATACTTAAAACACTGGAGTAATAAGTGTTTGCCATGAATTAAGTGTTCACGTTTTTTTCTCAGGAGACAAAAGTATGAGCAATGGTTATATTCTAGTTCATGCAAATGGAGGACTTAATCAAATGAGAAGCGGGGTAAGACTTTATTAAATACCAGTTTTTTGGTTTAATTTGCGAGTAGTTTTTGTTAGACGACATATACCACCTTGAGAAGGATTCTACATGAGCAGGCAATTCCATTCTCAATTCCAGTAGACCAGTGTGTGAGGGAGTCTCTAGTTAGGTTATTGAATATGAGTTCCTATGTAATTGTACTACTAGTTATTTTTCATATTTTTTTTTCGAGTTGGATCAAATATGTGAAAATGAATAATTGCTCATCATAATTTTACTAAGCTTTAATTTGATGCAGATAAGCGATATGGTAGCAGTGGCAAAACTAATGAATGCCAGCTTGGTGCTTCCTATGCTAGATCACAATTCCTTTTGGACAGATCCTAGGTGCAAATAAATACACATTGATTCTCCCGGTATTTAATTACTTGAATTAAAGTTGAAAAAAAAGAAAAAGAAATGCATCTTATGTCACCAATTTTAATAATTAGTTAATTCTGTTTTTACGTACAGTGAATTCAAAGATATCTTTGACTGGCAACATTTCAGAAAATCCTTGGAAGATGATATTGAAGTATTGGAGTCTCTTCCTCCAAGTGTTGCAAATGTGAAACCTTTCATGAAGGCACCTGTTTCTTGGTCAAAGGCATGTTTCTTCATATCCCCAAATTAGTTAAAATCTCAGCTTTGGCTGATCATATCTAATTTTTTGTTTGTTAATTTTGTGCAGACCAGTTACTACACTAGAGACATGCTGAAGCTATTGAAGAGACACAAAGTAATAGAATTCACTCATACTGATTCGCGGCTCGCTAACAATGGCTTCCCATATTCAATTCAAAAACTCAGATGCCATGCCATGTATGAAGCCATTCGTTTTACTGAGAAAATTGAACAACTTGGAACAAAGTTAGTAAATAGACTCAAGGAAAATGGTGAACCATATATAGCTCTCCATTTAAGGTACAAATTAAATACACAACCGAAAACTGTCTTACTATTAATCGTTGTTCTAGAAATTAAGTTACACACTTATGACAGATATGAGAAAGATATGCTGGCTTTCACAGGCTGCAATCACAATCTTACCCGAAAGGAAGCAGAGGGGCTTCGAAAATTAAGGTACAAAACTAAGCATTGGAAAGAGAAAAGGGTAAATGGGACTGAAAAGCGGCTTCTTGGGCTTTGTCCTATGACACCTCGAGAGGCTGCCATTTTTCTAGAGGCAATGGAATATCCATCCAAAACTAAAATCTGTATAGTCGCAGGAGATATTTTTGGACAAAATGGATTAAAGGCTCTTCAAGAAAGGTATCCAAATATATATTACCATTCCAATTTGGCTACAAAGCAAGAGTTGAAACCTTTTATGCAAAGGCATAATCAGCTTGCTGCATTAGATTATATTTTAGCTCTTCATGCTGATGTTTTCTTCTACACCTACGACGGGAATATGGCTAAAGCAGTTCGTGGCCACCGCCTATTCCAAGGCTTTCGGAAGACCATCAATCCTGACAAGTAAGTAAAAGGCATTAATGTTCAATTTTTCTAGCATTTGCTTTCTTTATTGCTTGTGTTATACTAGTTCTGTTCACTTCTTTGTTTGACATGTTAGACTTGTTTCAGGCAAAATTTTGTTAGACTTATTGATGAAATGGACAAGAAGAAGCTGACTTGGAAAGAATTTGCAACTCAAGTCAGGGGCTTACATGTAAACAGGACAGGAGTACCAAATGCTAGAGTTGTTGGGCATTCACCAAAACTGGAGGAAAATTTCTATGCAAACCCTTTCCCTGGCTGTATTTGTCTCAGACCAAAACAGAAGAGCAGATTGCGACGTATAGAAAGCATTTCCTAATTCCTTATATCGCTTCCAAAGTCTAAATCCTCAGAAGCAGAAGGAAAAATTTATAGTGAGTAAGATTCTCACTTGTCATACGCCTGCCGCACAGAGCCAACATATATAAATTTGACGGGTTCAACTTTTGAACTTGGAACTTCAAAGATTATGGGTCAGAATTTAATATTTGTTGACATATTAGTAATTATTCACATGTATATCTATCTATACTCTACGTCAAAAATACTGTTGAGTTGAACCATAAATTGCAAGGTCCATCTGCCTGCCTTTGCAAGTCAGAGCCAGACCAGTTCAGATCGCTTGTATATAATCTTCAGCTTGCCAGTTCTTTTCATTAATTGTGTATATCTAGAAATGGAAAATCAGTAAATCAACAGACTGATTCTTATACAAATCAACTTTTTATCTCAGCCATAAGATTAATTAAGAATGTCAACGTTTTTCTTAATAGTGTATTTATGCATGCGTGCTTATTTGTTCCAATTCATCAGTCAGTGACAGTTTCAGATTCAAGGTAGACTTGCTGAGTATAACAACTCATTGCACTATTGCAATTATAGGTTCAACTTTATTAGTAAAATGTTACTTTTCGGTATTCATTTATTGCATTTTTGCTTTCATATATGCTTCATTTTGTGTACTCTTGTATACTAATCAAGCAATCAACAACTCAATTCCACACTGATTGGATCTGTTATGATTATTTCATTCCAATGCTAAGCAATTCATCATTTAATAGAAATAGGTGTTTTCTTAATCAAAAAACAAATTGTATTTCTCTAAATATCTCACATTTATTCCTATCACTAGTATACAAGTCCTAGCTAGATTGAAAATCCCCTAACCTAAAATTTCAATTTTTTGGTTATTTCGTTGAGTTCGTGATTTACCCCCATAAATTCGATTATTAGATGACTCTGCAGCCTCGATTTTTCTGTTAATGGTTAACCAAAATATCGAATAATTTCAAGAGTGAATTTTGAATAACAAAACTGGATATTTGTATAGGCTCAATAAAAACAAATAGACAAAATATCCATTCAGTCAAAATCATTTACCTGAAATAACCATTATCATTTACTACAAAAAAATTTGGTCATTTTGCCCACTTTTATTACGTGCATTTTGAGGTAACTTTTTCTTCTTTTACTCTTCTTCTTCTTCAATTTATCTGCTTTCCTTTTTTCTTCGAAACATCATCCAATTAGATTTCTTTTCTTCAGACTGAAGTGATGCATTTTCTGTAAAATCTAGTTTTCAAATTGTAAAACGTAATTAACTGAAATCACAATTAAAGAAAAAGATAAAAGACTCAACAACCTAGAAGTTAAGATGACATCAGTTGTGTGGTTGTTGAAGTTTTGTCTTGTTGGAGCACCTTGGTGGATTTGCAGCGAGAATATGAGTATTTTGCTTTTTACAAAACTCAAGTTTTCATCTCTTGGTATATTGAATATGTATAATCACTTTATAGACATCCTATTTTAGCAAATAAGACAAAACTTCACGGGATTTTAAAAAAAATTCAATTGAAGAATTAGAAAAATTTATAGCCGCCACCAAATTATTGGACAATTAAAACACTAACTAATTACTTACAAAAATATCTATGAAACCAATAGATTTTAGGTAAAGGTTCAAGTTATTCTGAAAGAAAGGTATTAGCACAACTCAGAATTCATAACTGTTAGTTCGACTGAATTTAACTTTTAATTGAGCAGGAGATAAACATATTGTACAAGTATAATAAATATAAAATATACACAAAGAATAAAGTGCTCGTAATGGATTAATATGAATAAACAAAATAAATATTTGAATTTCTTTCGGATATCTTCCTTGGGAAGCTATTCTAGGTACTTGAAAAAACACTTGTAAGTGCTAGTAATGGATTAATATGATCCAAATAAATGAAAGAAAATAATAACTTAAAATAAAATTGTAACAACCTGGTCCCCCTCGTTATGGATAAGTAAATAGGGAAGAAAATTGGACCAGAAAACTTCCAGTAGCAACTTGAAAATTTCCAGGCTAGGCCAGACTTGGAAGAAATTTGAGTCGGGTCAGGTCTGGGCAATTTGATAATGGAATGAGGGTTGATTTATGAGTTTGATTTTTTGAGTTAATAGCCCATTTAATAAGGAGCATGTTCGGCTTTATGAAATCTAATTTGGGAGAATAGAACTCTTGAAATTGAACTTGGCGCGAAGGTTTGATTTTGGAATGCTATGGCTTGAGAGTATATTGTGAATTCAATGGTTGGGACGTTAATCTCAAGTTTCTGACTCCATGGAATGTGCTAATGTAGGATGGGTCCCGCTATGGCTGGATAAGTGGACACCATAGCGGGACACTTGCAAGTTCTAAGTCAGAAAAGTTTCAAAATTATTTTTACTTCTCCCACTTTATTCTTGAGACACCAAAAATGACCTACAAAAACTTTTCTTCAGTTTTCACCAATTTTGTCAATAAAAGTAAGTTAATGGTTCCTCTAACTTGTAAATTAATTTCTAAACCTTAGAATATAATAAAATTCTCTTAGGAGAAGGTTGTGACCTGCAAAGCCTAGTTGAGAGAGATGATCATAAATGTGGTCAATGATTAGAATTTTGAAATACTCCAGGTATTTTAGGTCATTACTTGTTTATCCATTGTATTTTCTGTTTTTTTTAGATCAAGAACGAGCCAAGACTTTGGAAAAAGAAAAAGTTCTAATTTTTAGAGTTTTAAGACTTGTTTTGAGGTAGGTAATGATTTTTAAATTTCCATTTATGTTATATGTGCATGCTAACTGCATGATAGTATTACTTGCATGTATGTGATTAGAGAATGAGGGAATGAACCTAATCAAATGACTATCTGTGATCAAATTTCTTGCAATGAACCTATTACTTAATTGTACAAGTTTGTATACATTCATTGTGATTGTGATTATGATTATTGGATCGAGTATCATGTTCTAACACATTATTGGATTAGGTGTCATGTTTTGACACATTATTAAAATCTAGTTTCACGTTCCATCATATTATTGGATCGAGTATCATATTTTGATATATTTTTTGATCGAGTATCATGTTCTAACGTATTTTTAGATTAGCCCATTTTGATATATTATTAGATTAGGTATCATGTTCCAAAACAAACATGTTTGGGTGTAGGTCACATGAGAGGATCATTATTGACTGTGTGTTGAGATTGATAACTATGAATTTCACATATTGAGCATGAACTATGAATTATTGTTCTATCTGTATGTGTGTGGCTTACTATATTATGGTTACTTGTTGGAATAGTCGTGTGATCGTGCTAGTACACTATTGTTATGTGTGCTAATAGTACACTTGCTATTTCTTTATTGAGTATAGGACATCTTCAAATGACTGTTCACAAACCTCAAATAGGAGATTGATGATTTTTAAATTCAAGGGTGAGACAACTCTTTCAGACAACTATGAATTCTTCTTATTCTTAGTCCATTTCCTCTGGACTTAGACATTTTAGATACTATATAAATTATGTTAGTTTTCTAGGGTTACATCCCCCTATTCTCGACTATAGATAGATGCTTTGATACAATAACTTATAGGTTCTAGGGAGATTTCTTTTGCATAGTTTATTCATTGACCTCATTGTACCAAAATAAATCTAGTACAATCTTGTAAAATGTTATGGAGACATTTGTACTTTTTTTGAGATGATATAGGACTTTAGGAAAATTCTCTTGCATTTTCTTGCTCTCTTATTTTCATGCTATAACTTGATTTCAATTAGTATATGATAATCCAAATTGGTATCTAACCTCTTTCACTCTTCTATCCATTGATGGTTAACATGTATAATGGTGTCAAGCCAATAACTTCCATGAATAAGCTCATAGAGGATCCAAAGGTGAGTCATGGTTGAGGAAAAGGCAGAGGAAGAGAAAGGATAGAGAACGAGTAAGGGTAGAGCCCTTCAGAGGTGAGGCCCAAGTTAAGAATATACTAATAAGAGAGACCCCTCTTACACTCCAAGTTGAGATGGGGGAAAATGTGGACATTGAGGTGGAGGATAATGTAGAAGTTGAGTAAAACGCATAGGCTGGGACTCAGAACTTCCCTTTTGGACTCAACAATTTCCCAATAGGTATTGACTTTTTTGAGTGGGTTGGTCGGTTATGGAACCACTCCTATAGTTCCCATCACTCTCGTTATAGCCATTTACCCTATTGCAATGGTAACCCATAATATGGAAGGAACATTGGGTACTAATACTTTCTTTTATTCCTTTTTGAGCCCTATGATGATTTGTACTGAACATGAGATGTTGGCCATGTTTTAGAAATTGAAGCCTCAAATGTTCTATCATTCAAAGAATGAGGATGGTTATAAGTTTTTCTTGGATTTCTATGAGCTGCTTCACAAGTTGGGCATTGCACATTAGCATGGGGTTGAGTTTGTGGCCTTTCAGCTTGAAGGAGAGGCTAAGTAGTGTTGGAGAGCCTTTGTGGAGTGTCAGTCGCCAATCTTGCCATCACTTATGTGGGTTTAGTTCCATGTTTTATTCTTAGATAAGTATGTGCACCAAACTTTGAGAGATCGCAAAAAGAATGAAATTATAGCACTTGAGTAGGGTAGCATGACAATAGCTGCTTATAAGGCTAAGTTTCATGCCTTGTCCAGATATGCTACTCAGTTGGTGAATATAAAGGAGGAGAGAATTTGATTGTTCTTCAAAAGTTTGAATCCTAGGTTATAAGTTTTATCTATTCACATGATTGTTGTAGGTAAGAATTTTAATGAGGTGACAAACTTTGTGAAAAAAGTAGAGGGAGTTAGAAAGGTTGGGTAGGTCAAGGTTTTGGCCAAGAGTCCCAAGAGTGCAAGTAATTTCCATGGTTCTTATTCCAGAGGTTTAGGTAGGTCGATCATTGTAGCCTAGCCAATGAGTCAGCCATACTTGTTTCTACAAGTGGTTACTTTGGGGCTTCACAACAGGCTCTTAGATAAGATGGTTAAAGAGCTTCTTCCCCAGTAGGTACTATAACTTCTCATGATCATAGTTGTTATAATTGTGAGGATCCAAGACAAGTGAGGAGAGAGTGTCTCCACCTATGCATCACTGAACCTGCACATCAATAGACTAGAGGTGTAGTTTCGATAGGTGGAGGTAATAATAGTAGAGGACATCCACAAGGTGGGCTAAGAGGGAACTAGAGAGGTTGTGGAGTTTGAGGAAATGATAATACAGGCAAAGAAGTGGTGCATACAATCAAAGAAGTTGCCCGTCAGGATGATTGGCCTCTGTTTTATGATTTTTCAAGCAAGACGAAGGTTGAAGCAGATGATGCAATGATCACAGGTATTATTCCAGTCTACTACCACAAAATGATTACTAGTTTTCTAACCCAGACTCAACTTATTCTTATATGTCAATAGATTTTGCCTTGCATTTTGATATGATTTGTGATATGCTTGATGCTCTCAACCATATTTCTACCTCAATTGGAGAGTTTGTTATAGTCACCCATATTTATCATACATGTTCAATATTGTTTATGGGCTTTTAGACTTAGGTGGATTTGGTGATTTTGACATGACCAATTTTGATGTGATCTTAGGCATGATTTGGTTGTCCCCTGACATACAATTCTTAATTATAATGCAAAAATTGTGACTCTAGAGATTCCAGGTAAGTAAAGGTTAAAGTGGGAAGGAGCGTACAAGCCTAAGCTAGCTATGGTCATATCTTATGTTTGGGCAAGGAAATTGGTGGTTCAGGGTTTGTTTTGGCTTATTTGGCTCATATTCGAGATATTAATGTTAAGTCTCTCTTATTTAATCTATTCTTGTAGTATCTAAGTTTAAGGAAGTATTTTCTACAGATTTATGTGGTATGACTTCGGATAGGGATAAATATTTTGTCACAACCCAAGCTAGGGCCTAGGTGTGACAGCTATCAAAATCTTGAAGGACCCTGTCATACCCCGAGAGGGTACCATAGACATGGTAGGCACTCAGAGACTATTTCTAGTCTTCAAGTGAACCACTTGGCCTCATCACATCCATTCAAGCAATAAATAATACATCAGTGGAAGACTTAAAGAAAATAGAAAGTGAGCAACCTCAACATACGAAGAATCAAATCAAGTAAATGGGCTAGTATGAAAAGAACTAGCTCAAAATCAATATCCAATCAACAAATCAACTCCAGTCTATGAAGCCTCTATCAACTAGTCAATGGTGCCAATGATAGGTCCATGGCTACCTCCAATCAAAAGTAGAGCAAATCCAAAGTCTAACTCTAAAGCTAGATGAAATAATAGACATCCCCAAACTCAAGGAGGACTCACCAATTAGATGAAATAAGGAGAAGATCCTCAATGGAGTACCTGTTGATGATCTCTAGCACCTGTCTCTGTATCATCAAAAGATACAAGCTCAAATGGGCGTCAGTACATGGAATATACAGGTATGTAAAATAGTTGAGTGAAACAGATAAGGTAGAATAACAATAACTCATAAATGCTAAAATCAAAATGTCAAAGGTCAATCTAATATGAGAGTAAAGAGTAGAGAATGACCAATTAATAAGATCCAAATTAGTTTGATCCAATCAAGTCAGAATACTATCAGTATGGAACCTATTTGGGAGTTTCTATTATCCGACAACAATCACTTATGAGCTAGTGATTGAACAACAATCTTGTTGATGTTGCTAAAACCGTTCAGTACTTTCCAGGGTAAAGAATGAATTGATCCACAATGGATCAGATCAAATCAAATGAGTCTTCTATTATTTTAGGGACCTATTAAGAGGAAACATCCAACTCAATGGTTTCAATCGTCTCCTATGCTTGGCGGCGTAGTTTTAGAGTTCAAGTTGGACTTACTCTTACTCAACTCGGTGCTTGATACTCATTCCAAGACTCAATGCTCATAAGACCTCAATCATTCAAATCAATAACTCGTTGAGTCCCTTAATAAACTCTTTTAACTCAACAATTTCTATCAATTTAGACCAACCTTTGGGGTTCAATCATGCAGACTCACGGGACCATCAAGTCTATCAACCTCTTATTGTACCCAATCATAATCACCATTATTATCCTCAAATCAAGGCTCTAGACTCAATCCCTAGGTTCATTCACACAATCTTTTATTAAAAAACATGCAGGGTTTGTACAATAACTTGTATAAAATATATATTTAGTAAAATAAGATCATGATAATCATCAAGCATGTAAAATATACATACATATATATATATATAGTCATAAGGTAAATCTCAAGAAAACCTTCATAAGGATTCAATTCATTCACAATCAAACTATTACAAGAATTATGCATGGAAACTCAATTCTCTCAAAATCTTATTATTATCATCAATAAGGGCACATGGGAGAACAATCCCGTGCTTTAAGTTACCCTTACATACCTGGAAAATTTGAAGAGCAATCAACTCTCAGAAAACCTCCACTCACGTGCTTGGAACCCTAGGTTTCTCCTCTCCTCGATGCTCTCCAAAAGATTAAGTGTAGAATTAGATGAAAATACCCTTAGGATACTGATAAGGACCCTTAATATACACCAAACTATTATGTATTTATTAAAAAAGGGATTGGAAAAGTCAAAATTACCCTTCAAGAAAACTATCGAAAGTGATCCACGAAACCCTTTTTTACGACTCGTGAAACAAGTCACGGGTCGTGGTCCTCTCTCGTGGAAAATCAAACCAAAATATTGATTTCTAAAACTTAATACGAAATCTCTTATGAGTTGTGAAACAGGTCTCGGGTCGTGTTTCACTCTTGTGGAAAATCAAACCAAATTATCAGTTTCTATAACTTAATATAAAACCTCTTAGGGGTTGTGAAACAGGTCACGAGTCGTGTTTCACTCTCGTGAACTTCCTTTTATACTTAGAAAAAAATTTCAATGCTGGAACACTTCTCACGACCTGGTCCACAGTCGTAATCAAATCGATGACTCGTAAACCCTTCCATATAAATAGGTTTGAGGACCTGTTTCACCTGCGAAATTTCTAGGGTGTTATATTATCTCCCCCTTAGGATCATTCGTCCTCAAATGTGAGAAATCTAAGAACCTAATCAAGGCACAAATTTTGTCATAGACTATAACAATCAAAACAACCCATAGTCACTCATGCAATCAGTTAATTTGGCAACCAGGCAAATAAACAGTCAATAAATCAATTCAATTATTAATTAGAACACTGTCGTTAGTCAAACTGAGAATAATACAATACTCAAGATATTAAGGAATAATTACCATAAACTCTCTCATAATTAGCAGGTAGGAACAAATGGGGGTACTTGGCCTTTATATACTCTTCAGCTTCCCACATAGCTTCTTCTACAAACTGATTTCTCCATAGCACCTTGACAGATGCAATCTCTTTGGTCCTCAACTTGCGAACCCGATGATCAAGGATTTGAACGAGTATTTCTTCATAACTCAAACTTTCCTTCACTCCAATACTCTCAGCAAGCACAACCAACTGTGGATCTCCCAAATACTTTTTAAGCATAGAAATATGGAAGACCGAATGATGGCCGCTAACTCATATGGTAGCTCCAACTTATAAGCCACATTGCCTATCCTTTTCACAATATGGTAAGGCCCAATGTACCTTGGACTCAACTTCACTTTATTACCGAATTGTTTCACATCTTTCATACCTTCAAATACCACCCAATCATTGACCTCAAACTCTAAATCTCTTCTTCTAACATTGGTGTAGATTTCTGTTGACTCTTTGCAATCTTCAATCTTTGTGGAATGATCTTCACTTTCTCCATGGCTTGGTGAACCAGTCTGGTCTAATCAACTCTACTTCACCTACCTCAAACCAACCAATCAGTGATCTATATCTCCTCCCATAAAGAGCCTCGTAGGGAGCCATCTGAATACTCGAATAGAAACTATTGTTGTAGACGAACTCAATCAGAGGCAAATGATCATCCCAATTTCCTTTAAAGTCAATGATGCAGGCTCTCAACATATCCTCCAAGTTCTAAATTGTGCGTTCTACCAAGCCATTTGTTTAAGGGTGAAAAGAAATGTTAAGATTCACCTTTGAACCCAAGTCTTTCAGGAAAGATCTCCAAAACTGTGCAGTGAATTGGGCTCCTCTATCTGAGATGATAGAAAAAGGAACTCCATGCAGTCTAACAATCTCTCTTATGTATACCCGGGATAATACTTGGCTGTGTCAGTAGTCTTTACTACCATAAAGTGCACAAATTTAGTCATCCTATCAACTATCTCCCAAATCAAATCATGTTGCCTGCGAGACCTTGGTAAGCTTGTAACGAAGTCCATATTGATCATCTCCCATTTCCATTCTACAATCTTAAAATTCTGAGCTACTTCACATGGCCTTTGATGCTCAACTTTAACTTATTGGCAATTTGGGCACTTAAAAACAAACTCAATAATTCCCCTCTTCATTATACTCCACCAATAAACCTCTCTTAATTCGTGGTACATCTTAGTTGACCCTGGGTGGATGGAATACCTAGAGTTGTGGGCTTCTGCCATGATCCTTTCTTGAATGCCATCAATATCTAGAACACATAGTCTTCCTTGATATCTTAATACTCCATCTCCCCTTTTGGAAAAAGCCATCACCTTCTGTTTATGCACATCTGCATTCAATTTTAGCTAGATGGGGTCTCGATCTTTCTTTTCCTTCACCTTTACCACAAGAGATAATGCAGACCCATTTTGAACATCAACTCTACCTTCGTTAGACTCCTCAAGTTGGACTCCCAATCAGGCCAATCTATGCACTTCCTTTGCCAACTCTTTCTTTCCTTCCTCAACATGGGTCGTACTACCCATTGAGAACTTACTAAGAGCATCAACAACAACGTTAGCTTTACTTGGGTGGTAGAGGATGCTCATATTGTCGTCTTCGAGCAACTTCAACGATCTTCTCTACAACAAGTTGAGCTCTTTTTGGTTGAATACATATTACAGACTCCTTTGATTAGTAAACACATCTACATGTACCCCATACAAGTAGTGGCGCCAAATCTTAAGTGCAAACACCACCGCAACCAATTCAAGATCATGAGTGGGATAATTCCTCTCGTGGACCTTGAGATGTATAGAAGCATAAATGACAACCTTTCCATTCTGGATCAATACACTCCCCAATCCCACTCTTGAAGCGTCACAATAAATCACGAATCTATTGGTCTCTTCTGGCAAGGTCAACACTGGGGTAGTAGTCAGCCTTGTTTTCAACTCTTGGAAACCCTTCTCATATTCATCAGACCACTGAAACTTAACCTTCTTCTTAGTTAGTCTAGTCAATGGTGCAAATATGGAAGAAAATCCCTCAACAAATCTATGGTAGTGTCCTGCTAAACCTAAGAAACTCCTTATGTCAGTCGGAGAAGTTGGTCTAGGCCAGTTCTTAACTGCTTTAATCTTTTGAGTATCCACTCATATACCATCTCCTGAAACCACGTGGGCTAGGAATGCCACAAATTTGAACCAAGATTCACACTTCGAAAACCTTGCATATAACTCATTATCCTTGAGTATCTGCAAAGCAATTCTAAGGTGATTTGCATGCTCTTCCTCATCTCTGGAATACACCAAGATATCATTAATAAACACAATCACGAACATGTTATGGTACTGTCTAACGCTCTGTTCATCAGGTCCATAAAGGTTGCAGGTCCATTTGTCAACCCAAAGGACATTACCAAGAATTAAAAGTGATCATATCGGGTTCAAAAAGTTATTTTCAGGATGTCGCATTCTCTCACTTTCAACTGGTAATAGCCTGATCGGAGGTCTATCTTGGAGAAAACAGTGGCACCCTGAAGTTAGTCAAACAAATCATCTATCCTTGGGAGAGGATACTTATTCTTGATTGTCACCTTATTCAACTGGCGATAGTCGATACACATTCATAGGGAGTCATCCTTCTTTCGCATGAACAAAATCGGAGCACCCCATGGTGAAACACTTGGCCTAATAAATCCCTTCTCCAGTAAATCTCTCAACTGATCCTTCAACTCTTTAAACTTAGTGGAGGCCATTCTATATGGCGGAATAGAAATAGGTTGGATGTCAGGAAGTACATCAATTCCAAAGTTAATCACCCTATCAGGAGGGATTCCTGACAAATCTTCAAGAAACACTAACTCAATCACAATCGGGACTGACTCTAGAGTAAGAGATTCAACATCATAAGTCTTAACTCGCACTAGGTGATAGATACATTCTTTAGAGATTATATTTCTATCCTTAAGGTACAAAATAAACTTACCCCTAGGTGCAACAGAATTTCCCTTCCACTCTAGGATAGGCTCATTCAGAAACTGAAATTTGACAATTCGGGTTCTACAATCAACAGAGGCATAACAGGTATGAAGCCAGTCCACCAAGGATCACATCGAAGTCAACAATCTCTAACTCAATCAAATCAACAAGAGTATCCCTATGATAGATGGACACTACACAATCTCTATAAACCCTTTTCGCTATGATAGACTCACCAGTAGGAGTGAAAACATCAAAGGGATCAAGAAGATATTCAGGAAGGATCTCAAATCTACTAGCCACATAAGGATTTATAAAAGACAATGTGGCACCTGGATCAAGTAATGCATAACAATAAAAGGTGAAGACTCGAAGCATACCTGTCATAACATCTGGTGTAACTTTCTGATCTTGGCAAGTGCCCATGGCATACAAACAGTTTGTAGCCCCGCTTGTGCTAGAAATAGCACTCTTTTGATTCCCTCTAGTCGGTGGTACTGGTGCAGAAGATTGAGCCTTATCAGCCCACTTCGGATAATCTCTCTGAAAATGACCCATTTGGCCACACTTGTAGCATGCATCTCCTCCCTCATGGTATCTCCCCAAGTGCAGTTTGCCACACTTGCCACATGGAGGCTTACCTTGTGAACCCGAGTCACACTAGCCTGCGACTAAGATCCCTGGGCTCTGAAGTTTTGAGACTTCTACTCACTCCAATTTCTGGGGGCTGGTGCACTGGCAGATGAAGGATATGGATCTGACCGAAACTTGCTACTATTCTCATTTCCTCTCCTCCCAACCTCATGGCTGGATGTTTTATCCCTCTTATTCTGGATCTCCTCTCTGTCTTATTGTCTCTCTTCCTCAGCTTTCTGCACATAGATCATCAACCTACCTATGTTCATGTTGCTCATAAGAATAAATCCTTTTTCATCTTTCTTTGGTCATTTATTCAACCTATCAATGTACAAACCCATTCTGGTTCTCATATCAGCAACCATCTCAGGAGCATAAAGAGACAGCTCAATAAACATAAGGCCATACTTCTTCACTGTCATAGAGCCGTATTTTAAATTCAAGAACTCTCTCACCTTGGCCTCTTTCAACTCCCTCAGGAAGAATCTCCCCATAAAAGTATCCTCAAATATGGCCCAATACAAAACTAGGACATCCTCTGCTCTGCCCTTCTTCCACTGGTGAAACCACAGTTTGGAAACACCTTTGAGCTGGTAGGCAACCAACTCAACCCTATCAGCATCGCTCATATGCATCACCTGGAACTCTTTCTGTAGCTCATCAATGTAGTTCTTAGGATTCTCATTAGGCTTGGAGCCAGTGAACTCAGGCGGGTTCATTCTTAAGAACTCTCAAACCCAGGATGTGTCTTGTGCATTCTGTCGGCTTGCTCCCTGTCTAGCAACCAGTGTTATCATAGCCTAGGCCATAATCTGGATGGTGTGGTGAAGCTCAGCATTTGAGATGTCAGCCTGAGGTGGTTGTTCAAGGATAACTTGGCCTATGGGTTCATCCTGATTCTAGGGCTCAGGTTGGTTCACATTATGTCTAGCTGGGTGTCCTCTTCCTCTAACAGCTCTTCTTGGAGGCATGGTCGCAATTTTGCAAACATGTAACACATGGATTGGAAGAGAAATTTCAGAGTTTAACTCTATAGAACGAGTCAGAATACGAAAGAAGTGTAATCCTTCCCAATGACCTATGGCCTCCTACTTATAAAGTGTGGTGCACAACAAACCCACTATACTAGACACGACTTCATAGACTCCCTAGAACACTTGAACTCTATTATTTGATACCAAGTTTGTCACCCCCGGGAGGGTACCCTAGACGTGGCCAACACTAAGAGACTATTGCTAGTCTCCAAGTGAACCACTTAGCCTCATCACATCTATTCAAGCAATAAATAACACATCAACGGAAGACTTAAGAAAATAAAAAGTGGGCAACTTCAACATACGAAGAATCAAATCAAGTAAATGGGCTAGTATGAAAAGAACTGGCTCAAAATAAATATCCAATAACCAAATTGACTCTAGTCTATGAAGCCTCTATAAACTAGTCAATGGTGTCAATGACAGGTTCATGGCTACCTCTAATCAAAAGAAAATCAAATTTAATGTCTAACTCTAAAGCTAGATGAAATAATAGACATCCCCCAAACTCAAGAAGGACCCACCAATAAGCTGAAATAAGGAGAAGATCCTCAATGGAGCGCCTGTTGATGATCTCTAGCAGCTGTCTCTACATCATGAAAAGATGCAGGCCCAAATGAGCATCAGTACATGGAATATATTGGTATGTAAAATAGCTGAGTGAAATAGATAAGGTAGAACAACAATAACTCAGAAATGCTAAATCAAAATGTCAAAGGTCAATCTAATACAAAAGTAAAGAGTAGAGAATGACCAATCAATACGATCCAAATCAGTCCAATCCAGTCAAGTCAGAATACTATCAGTATGGAACCTATCTGAGAGTTTCTCTTATCTAACAACAATCACTTATGAGCTAGTGATTGTACAATAATCTCGTTGATGTTGCCATAATTGTTCAGTACTTTCCAGGGTAAAGAATGAATCGATCCGCAATGGATCAATTTAAATCAAACGATTCCTTTATTCTTTCAAGGACCTATCAAGAGAAAACATCCAACTCAATGGTTTCAATCCTCTCCTACGTTTGGCAGCATAGTTCTGGAGTTCGAGTTAGATTTACTCTCACTTGACTCGGTGCTTGATACTCCTCCCAAGACTTAGTGCTCATAAGACCTCAATCACTCCAATCAACAACTCGTTGAGTCCCTTAATATACTCTTTTAACTCAATAATTTCTATCAATTCAATCTATCAATTTAGACTAACTTTTGGGGTTCAATTATGTAGACTCATGGGACTATCATGTTCTATCAACCTATCATCGTACCCAATCATAATCACCATCAATATTCTCAAATCAAGGCTCTAGACTCAATCCCTAGGTTCATTCACACAATCTTTTATTAAGAAGCATGCAAGGTTTGTACAATAACTTATATAAAATATTTATCCAGAAAAAAAAGTTCATGATAATCATCAAGCATATACATAAGGAAAATCTCAAGAAAACCTTCATAAGGATTCAATTCATTCACAATAGAACTATCACAAAGAATTATGCATGAAACTAAATTCTCTCAAAATCTTGCTATCATCATCAGTAAGGGCACATGAGAGAACAATCCTATACTTATAGTTAGCCTTACATACCAAAAATATTTGAAGAGCAATCAACTCTCAGAAAACCTTCACTCACGTTCTTGGATTGTAACAACCCGAATATTTTCAAAATATACTTATGGTTGGCATTCTATGATGTACTACAAGCCATATATAAGTTTTGGTAGCCACAGGTTGAGTTTAAGTGGCCGAATGAAAATTGGGCTAGAAAGTGGCCTAGAGGGACAGTTTTGACAGTCAACTTTAAATAGTCATACCTTTTGATGTGGGATGAACAATGTGAGCTACCACATATCAAATTGAAGATCATTGAGTTATCTTTGCAAAAAAATAGTTTCACTCAATTTAGTATCGTATGAGGGTGATATGTCCCAAATAGTGAGACTGTCTAAAATTCGGAAGTCATTGGAGAGAGGCTCAGAAAAATGGACAAGGACATTTGCACGGACCGTTAAACTTTGAACGGTCTGTCTAGTTTCTCGTGTGA
This sequence comes from Solanum aculeatissimum, assembly GCA_038996855.1. Taxonomy (NCBI): domain Eukaryota; kingdom Viridiplantae; phylum Streptophyta; class Magnoliopsida; order Solanales; family Solanaceae; genus Solanum; species Solanum aculeatissimum. The sequence goes on from JBCEWC010009599.1 coordinate 18,418, forward strand.
TGTTCCAGTGAGATTGGGGTGGCTTGGAACCGCCCCTAAGCCAAGTGTAGGTTGACGGGAACTTTAACGGTCCGTTTGGCACTTAACGAGTCATCCACTGTCCCGTGAAGTTGGACAGTGGCTAGGCCAAGGCTTGGGCATGATTTTTG
>JBCEWC010009600.1:0-18564 GCA_038996855.1 Solanum aculeatissimum
ATTCTACTTGTCTTGACTCTCTTTTCTTTCAAGTCTTCCTTTGTATCTTCAACTATCACCTCGCCTTCTTCTGGCAGATACCTTGATCTCAAAATCTAATTTTGAAGTTTGAGATCAAGATTTGAACTCAAATTTTGAATTGAGTTGTTGACGCTCATCCAGAGAAAAGTTAGTAGACTATTTTTGAATGCTTGTTTCCTTAATTGAAGTTTGGAAGCTGAATCTTCGAATGTTGAGCGGCTACATGGGTCCAAGCCGACTCTTAATATCATTGACAATTGACATTCTTCACTTCTCTAATCGGAATTAATGTTACTCCATTATTGACCTCCAAATTTGTGGTGCATAGAGACTCGCCTACAATCAAAGACAAACAAAAAAAAAATTTCTCTGTGCAACCAGAGGTTATTGTACCTTGTGAAGACATGCACGAATATTATGAGAGTTCGCTCCCTAAACAAATATTATGAGGGTTCGCTCCCTAAACGAATATTATGAGGGTTCTTTCCCTAAATGAATATTATGAGGGTTCGTTCCCGAAACAAATATTATGAGGGTTCGTGCCCTAAACAAATATTATGAGGGTTCGCTTCCTGAACGAATATTATGAGGGTTCGCTCCCTAAACGAATATTATGAGGGTTCGTTCCCTAAACGAATATTATGAGGGTTCGCGCCCTAAATGAATATTATGAGGGTTTGTACCCCCCTAAATGAATATTATGTGGGTTCGTGCCCTAAATGAATATTATGAGGGTTCTCTCCCTAAACGAATGTTATGAGGGTTCGTGCCCTAAACGAATATTATGAGGGTTCGTGCCCTAAATGAATATTATGAGGGTTCACTCCCTAAATGAATATTATGAAGGTTCGTTCCCTAAACGAATATTATGAGGGTTTGCTACCTAAACAAATATTATGAGGATTCACATCCTAAATGAATATTATGAGGGTTTGTGCCCTAAACGAATATTATGACGGTTCGTTCCCTAAACGAATATTATAAAGGTTCGCTCCCTAAATGAATATTATGAGAGTTTGTTCCCTAAACGAATATTATGACGGTTCGTTCCCTAAACGAATATTATAAGGGTTCGCTCCCTAAATGAATATTATGAGGGTTCACTTCCTAAATGAATATTATGAGGGTTGGTTCCCTAAACGAATATTATGAGGATTCTCTTCCTAAATGAATATTATGAGAGTTCGCTCCCTAAATGAATATTATGAGGGTTCACTCCCTAAACGAATATTACGAGGGTTCGCTCCCTAAACGAATATTATGAGGGTTTGTGCCCTAAACGAATATTTTGAGGGTTTGCTACCTAAACGAATATTATGAGGGTTCACTCCCTAAACGAATATTATGAGGGTTCACTCCCTAAACGAATATTATGAGGGTTCTCTCCCTAATTGAATATTATGAGGGTTCACTCCCTAAATGAATACTATGGGTGTTCATGCCCTACGAAGAATTAAGTAACTTTATTTTATTTTACTTTTATTTTTAGAAATAAAATAAAATTTAAAAAATGCTCTAGTTTTGATTAGGAAAACAAAGGTCCTTTTACTAGTTTCTAATGTGAATTAATAATGATTTTACTATACGCATAACGGATATCATATGAAGATTTGAGAACTTACCTTTTGGTGCTTGTCTCTCAGAAACTATTTACAGGATTTGCTCGTACCTATATAAATAAGGAATGATTCGTTAGTTTTCTAAAATGGTGGTTGATTTGTGGGCTTGATCCTGTGGAGTTTGATTTGTCATGAGATCCACCCGGCTTAGCAGATTGACTTCATTGGTGATCAACCAAATTGCTTGAAAGCTATCTAAAGGTCATCCTTATCTTTCCGGATGCTCACCATAAATGATTTGATCCCATATTGGTTTGTGCACGTCGCGAAGATCCCCTTGTTTTAAAAGACACTCCTTTGCCGTAAGGATCTTCCCCTACAAAAACTTGCAATAATACTTCTCTTTGAACGTTTCACTTATCTTAGATAAATCTCAAATGTGTTTCGCTTGTTATGTATGCCCCTTGCTCTTCAACTGGAAAATATATTATTGAATTTTGCAGTCTTTCCTTTAACACTTTACATAAAATTTTGAGGGATGTGACTCGATATAAGTACAATGGAGTGACACGATGAATCATGACTTTATGAGAAAAAGTTATTTCTTGAAGAGAGGGGAAAGAAAGAGAAAGAAATAAAAAAAATAGATAAAAGAATCAAAGGAATTTGTTTGAGTGTACATACCAACTCTAAAGAATCATGACATTCATTTCAGATTATACATTTTGATCCATTCAAATAGTCTAAATCTCTTAAAATAATGTTGCGTCTTTCAACTGGGAGTTGAATTCCCTTTCATGGCTATATTCATGTTGAAGTATAAAGTCTTGGTTTGGTCAATGGTGCTCTTTCTGAGCTTTCACAAAAAAAATTCTTATCGTCTCATGGAGTCCACAAGGATTTTCACTAATAAGACTCACCTTTTCCTTATCGTCGCCTTATGGTGCCCGTAGATTTTCACCTATAAGTCTCTCTCATTTTTATTATTATTTTCTTTGTCATCATAGAATCATATATCTGTGACACCGTATCTTAAAGCTCCTCGAAGAGTAACTAGTGGGGTCGTATTGGGACGTGTGAGAAAGGTTCCAAGAAAGAGTTACAACTTTAGAATCATTAAATTATGACTCAGCTTTGGATACTAGAAAACATAATTGGTTGGTTGGACCGAACCCCAGAATAGGGCTGCCTAAGTATCCTTTTAGAAATCAGGTCGCACGTAGTTCGATAAAAGAGTGTCTTTTTTTTTATTTTTTTACAAAGAGGGAAAATGAAAAAATGTGACTAAAGTTTTAAAAAGTGAGTGGTGTTCAAATAAAAGGATGATATACCCTTGTCATCTCTTCTTGGAAATGTTAATCGCACAGGTGTTGAACAAAGAGTGTCAGATATAATATCTTTTGATCGAGTCTGCATTAACCATTATGTCGGCTACCTTTTCCTCCATATCTGTCAATTGCAAAACGCCTTTGGTAACACTCGTTTAACAACATAAAGGTCTTGCCAATTCGGGGAAAATTTTTCTTTAGCTTCTTCTTGGTGGGGAAGGGTGTGTTTCATAACAAGCTGACCGACTTCGAAATTTCTGGGATGAACCTTTTTATTATAAGCTCGAGCCATTCTTTGTTGTGATAAATGACCAAAATAGACTACCGCCAATCGTTTTTATCTATTAACGTTAATTGCTCCAACCTTTTCTTTACCCATTCTGTATCATCAATTTCTGCTTCAACAATTATTCGAAGAGAAGGAATTTTCACTTCTGCATGTATGACAACCTCAGTTCCATAAACTAATAAGTAAGGAGTCGCACCAAATGATGTACGGGTAGTTGTGCAATATCCTAAAAGAGCAAAAAATAATTTCTCATGCCACTGTCTGGATCCTTGGACCATTTTCCTAAAAATTTTCTTGATATTCTTATTTGCTGCTTCTACAACTCCATTTGCTTTGGGTCGATAAGGGGTTGAATGGTGATAGACAGTTTTAAATTGTTCGCAGACCTTCTTAATCAGATGGATATTAAGATTTGTTGCATTGTCTGTGACAATGGTCTTAGGTATATCAAAATGATATATGATATTGGAATGGACAAAGCTCAACACTGCTTTCTTGGTGATTAATTTTAAAGTAATGACTTCTACCCATTTGGTAAAGTAGTTAATGGCAACCAGAATAAATTGATACCCGTTAGAAGCTATCGGATCGATTGGCCCTACAATGTCTATGCCCCAAGCAACAAAAGGCCAAGGGGCAGACATAAAGTGCAACTCTGAAGGGGGTGAGTGAATCAAGTCACTATGAATTTGACACTGATGACACCTTCGAGCAAAACTGAAACAATCTCTTTCCATGGTCAATCAGTAGTATCCTGCTCGAATAATCTTCTTTGCTAAGACATAACCATTCATATGTGGGCTGCATACCACTGAATGCACTTCATTCATGATCGTTTCTGCTTCTTGAGAATTCACACATCTTAATAGATTCAAGTCTGGGGTTCTTTTATATAAGACTTCCCCTCTTAGAAGGAAACCACTGGCAAGTCGCCTAATGGATATTCTTTTTCCTTCAAGAATTGTTTGATATCGTGATACCATGGTTCACCATCTGGCTCTATTTCGGTTGTATTATAATAACCATACTCATCTCTGATTTAAATTTTTAAGGGATTAATATAGGTGTTGCCTGGGTACGAAAGCATTGAGGCTAGGGTGGCTAAAGCGTCGTCCAACTCATTATGGAACCTGGGAATATATCTGAACTCAATGGACTTGAACCTTTTGCTAAGATTCTCCACACAGTGTTTGTATGGAATGAGCTTAATGTCCCGAGTTTTCCATTCGCCTTGAGCCTATCGAACAAGTAAGTCGGAGTCGCCCAAAACTACCAACTCATGTACATCCAAGTTTATTTCCATATTTAAACCCATGATGCAAACGTCAATTTTGCTGTATTATTGGTACAAAAGAATCAAAGGCGTGCGATGACGGGATAGTGGTTTCTGGTTGGTGAGATAAGGATTGCTCCAATTCCCACCCCATTGATATTGATAGCTCTATCGAAATATAACTTCCAAATCTGGCTATCACCTAAACCTTCTTCCTTAGCAACATTAATCTCTTCATCTGGGAAGTGGGTGTTTAATGGCTCGTACTCATCATCAACTGGATTTTCTGCTAGATAGTCAGCTAGTGTTTGCGCTTTCATGCCGGTGCAGGTGACGTACACTATGTCAAACTCTATAAGCAAGATTTATCACTTTTCCAGTCTACCTGTCGGCATAGATTTTTGAAAAATATATTTCAAAGGGTCCATTCGAGATATGAGATAAGTTGTGTAAGACAAAAGATAGTGCTTCAACTTTTGAGCCACCCAGGTTAAGGCACAACATGTGCTCTCTAAGAGAGTGTATTTTGCCTCATACTTTGTGAACTTCTTACTCAAATAATAAATGGCTTGTTCCTTTCTGCCTGTGGCATCATGTTGTCCTAGAACACAACCGAAGACATTATCCATTATTGAGACATATAAGAATAAAGGCCTGTCAGGCTCTGGCAGGACCAACACCGGAGGGTTCATTAGATATTCTTTGATCTTATCAAAAGCTGCTTGACACTCACTTATCCACTTGACCACAATATTGTTTTTCAACAACTTGAAGATGGGCTCACACATGATGGTAAACTGAACGATGAACCGACTGATATAGTTCTGTCTCTCTAGAAGACTCATAACTTCTGTCTTATTCCTTGGAGTAGGTAACTCTTGAATAGACTTTATCTTTGTGGGATCTAGTTCAATGCCTCTTTGACTAACTATAAAACCTAGAAGTTTTCCTGTAGGCACTCCAAATGCGCATTTGGCTGGATTGAGCTTAAGGTTGTATTTTCGCAATCTTTCGAAGAATTTTCTTAAGTCATGTACATGATCCACTTGCGTTCTATATTTAATGATGATATCATCAACATAAACCTCAACTTCCTTGTGCATCATATCATGGAATATAGTGGTCATAGCTCTCATATAAGTTGCCCCTGCATTTTTAAGACCAAATGGCATGACCTTATAACAGTAGGTCCCTCATGGGGTGGTGAAAACAATCTTTTCCGCATCTTTTTCATCCATGAGGATTTGGTGATATGCAGCATAACAGTCCACAAAAGATTGAATCTCATGTTTGGCACAATTATCAACTAGAATGTGAATGTTGGGTAAGGAAAAGTTGTCTTTTGGGCTCGCTTTGTTTAAATCCCTATAGTCAACGCAAACTCTAGTCTTCCCATCTTTCTTTGGCACTGGCACAACATTGGCCAACCATGTAGTGTATTGGACAACTCTAATCACATTTGCATCCAACTATTTTACGATTTCCTTTTTAATTTTATCACTCACATCTGCCTTGAACTTTCTTTGCTTTTGTTGGACAAGTAAGAAATCAGGATATGTGGAAAGTTTGTGGACTACCAAATCAACGCTCAAACCTAACATATCGTCATAGGACCAAGCAAAGACATCTCTATATTCAAATAAAACTTGAATCAGGTCATCTCTGGTGTTTTGTTCGACATGAACACTTATTTTTGTCTCTCGAGTTTCCTCTAGAGTTGGGGTAAGTTCAAAATCAGTAAAACGAAATACACTATTCAATGGGTCCCAGAAAGAGACTAAAACTTCTATCACATCCCTCAGCGGCTCAGCATACAAGAGGCTTCGCAAGAATCTCAGACGCTTAAACACCTCCCCCTTTTCATAATTTCCCATGTTTTCATACCATGTCCGCAAATATACTGGAGTCTTGTCTAGCACCATGAACCGGGGTGGCTGGTCATCTCTAGGTCTCTTATCACCTCTCCTTAATGAATTCATTTCTTCCCTATAGGATGATGACACATTATAATTTATCTTGGATCATTATTGCATATTTTGAAAGAGAGAGGAAAACCAAGGACAAACTCGATATGAGAATGAAATGAACACATTTTAAAGTCTTATGCTTTTAAAAAAAAACCTTAGAGCCGAGTTTATAGTGTGTTTGAAAAAACAACAAAACAAAGTGATAAAAAATATTTTATTTTATTTATTTATTTACTTATTATTATTATTATTATTATATATTTTTTAAATCCGACTAGACCTATATTCAACAAATTTTATAAATTCAATGGCAGAAAATATCAACATGGAGAACACCAAACCAAAGTAATTCATCTTATAAAATAACTTGGTTAATATTTTATAGGCGATGAAAGGACTAGGTAACAATCCATTTTTCATTTTAAACCCTTATCAAATTTTTAATTTTTGTTATTTATTTTAAAAATCTCTTCTTTTTTTTAGGTGAATTATAGAAATTATCTTTTAAGAGTGATTTGTTTTCTTTTGTTTTTTTCTTTTAAAATAATTTGAAAGGAGAGAAAATGCAAAATATCTCATTTTTAATTAATCCATCTAAAAGCTGGTCAACCTTTGATATAGCCCTTTTGATGATGCAACAAGTAGCATAAAAATGTGCATGATAGTCTCAAAATAGGGCACCTGTCCTAGACGGACTTGACCCCAGTGTCGAGCCCCACTTAGTCAAATGTTCATGATGCAAACAAAGCGTACCCTAAGACTGGTTCAACTAGGTTTTAAATCTTAATGTACTCGCTGTCTAGACCGGCTGTAAAACGAGTGGAAAACTTGAGTTTAGGAAGGAGTAGCTTACCGGTAGCACGACTTTTCGGCCTCACTGTTAGGACCTTCCCATCCTAAAGTTTTGTGTAACTAAATTCCTTCCCAGAAGCGTAATCGCATCTCCGGTATCTCAAAGAAAGTTTTGGGGTGTAGACCGCATCTCCAAATGAAGTGGAATTTCAGGAGACTCAGATGGGTGCCGCGAGAGATGACAATTTATATTTCAAACAATATTGAAGCAGTAAATAAGCAAGCAAATAACACATAAAACAAACAATACAATATTTAATAATAATAATAATAAGAGGAAGAATAACAAAGCCATGCACAAATCAATTTTTTTAAGCCTTAACTCTGGTTATCTCCCCAGCAGAGTCACCATCTGTCACACCCCATTTTTTTTCCTCGTGAGTTTTGAAAAATAGAGTTTTTCCAATTAAATTGACGTCTTGAAAAGAGATTATTTTATTTGTTTATTATTTAGAGTCACCACTTGACATTGAGTTTTTGTATGTCAAGTCACCCTTTTTATTCATCCTTAATAAAAAGAAAATGACTCATTATTTTTTGGGTCTGCAAAAATAAAGACTAGGTAAGAAATTTTGTTGACCGAGAGGAAGGTGTTAGGCACTCCTCGAGTCCCATGGTTCTAGCATGGTTGCTTTATTGATTTATATATGGCTTAAACTAATTTTGAAAATATTATGTTTCTTGGTTTACAAAAATGTTATTTATCTACCTTATTTAATTTATTTAAAATTTATTTTTGAAAAGTGTTACATTTATTTTATTGGTTCGTGGTGTATTGGTAGCCGCGCTTTTCAATCTTGCCACGAATTATTTATTACTTTGTATTTTTTTAAAAAGAAATATATATATTTATTTAGTAGTATTTATATCCTAATGTTTGTCTATCATTGTTTATCAATTTGATTTAAATAAAATAAAATTAACAAAAAAATAAAAATAAAAATTAAAAAAAAAATAAAAGATTTAAACTTTTGCATAAACTAATCTTTGATGATAAATATTAAGTTTTTTTTTATTCCGCACATTATTTCTACGGCCCAATATTAGACATTACTTGATATGAATATTATAATTAAAGAAAATCTCATATAACTTTTTCAAACATGTGCAAAGTACAAATTAACCACGTAAACCAAATAAAGGGGGCAACCACACACAATTATACAATTTCATACATATATAATATACTCTTTAAAGATCTTGTTATATTAACTAGCACACTAACGAAGAGATAAAATAGTAATATTCTGAAAAAGGAAAAAAAACATAAAATGATCAATTTTCAGATAATTGTTACATATATGTCAGTATTAATGATTATCACTCATGACATACAAAATATTTATTTTAATAGCTTATTTTAATATATATTAATGTATTTAAAATAGATCTTACGAGAACTCATTAGAACGACACCTCAACGATTCCTCATGGCTCTATATTCTCGGTTAGTTTTTTTTTTATGAAATTCCAATCTCCTCAAATCTTTCTTATGAAATTTTACTGATTATATTATTTTATTATTATACTTTCTCAAATTCAACATCCGTTTGTTTGTTTATTTTTTTTTAATTTTTTTTATTTATCCATTATACTAAAATTATATTTTTTTATTTTTACTTATTATTTTTAACATATTAAATGAAAATACTATCGCATTTTATTCATAAAGTTAATACTTATTCACTAAATCTCTTTTGAAGATTTAAAACTATATATTACGTTAGTTAACATAGTTATTATTAACTAACAAGTCACCAGCAAATCAACAAAGAGATAAAGCGACAATATTTTGGAGACATAATATATGTAAATAAAAATAAACCTCACATAAACAATCAATTTGAAGGCTAAATTATACCATAAACCGTTGCAATAAGTTTGGGCATGATTCAATTCTTATAAAAATATTAAAAGAGAAAAACAAAACTAAATAAATAAGATTGAATGGAAACCTGTGATGAATTAACTGAAGTAGGATCCACGAAATTATCACCGAAAATTCAAACAAGGTCTGAACCCAATTTTCCAAGGTTTAAAGGAAAAAAAAATCTTTTTATTCGTGCTTCTTTTTTTTTTCACTGTGTACACTCTTTTTTTTCTATGATCTCTAAAACTTAAGATTTAAAAACTTTTTCACTCCCCTTTTCAATATTCTTTTTGAATTATTATATAAAGAGTGAATGACGAAGTTGTATTTTAGTGGGAATGTGATGTGTGGAAGTTGAAGAAAATAAGGAGAGAGATTTGTTATATTTTAAACTGTTAAAAAAACAAAACAAAACGTGCAGAGTGTGCAGATGTGTGTGTGTGTGAGAGAGTGTGAGTGTAATTAGGAGAATTAGTTCTCCTTCTTTTATCCTTTTTTTTTAAAATTTTAATTATTATTTTTAGGTTAGTTTAGTTTTAGTTATTATTCTTTTTCTTTTTCTTTTTTTCTTTTATTTTGTAAGTTAGTTGTTTTTTGTTTTAGTTAGTTTTTTCTTAAAACTAAAATATATATCTTTAAATAAAATAGTTATAGATAAAAAAAAATATAAGGATAAAAATATTATTTAATTTTTAAACTAATATAATGTAGAAAAAGTTAAAGAGTTAATCTAAAATTACCATTTGAAAATTCTAGTTTATTTATTAAACTTCATCTTAACTTTAAAAAAAATCATCAATTTTTGAAATAAATTAAAACAAACTTATCTAAAAATGTGACTCTATTTTTATAGTTTTCAAATTATTTTAATAAATTTACTATAAATAAGATTAAAAAAATAAAAAAAATATTAATTTAGATTCAAACATAAACATATAAGTATTAGGTTTGGTTAAAAATTTGGTGCTCACACCAAGCTTAGGGTAAAACCCACAAGGAATAAGGTAGACTCCAGAATAATGCAATTGCAAAATGGGGTGATTAACCTACTTATCTCCCGAAAGGGAGGGGGTTTGCAATTTAGCGTAAAGAAATCTAAACTAAAACAAGTGATGTAAAATTAGTAGAAGAACTAACTGGGGTGATGTGTTTCCCATGATTCCCTAACTCGGTATTACTAGATAATTGTAATCTTTTGTGTAGATGCAGAGCAATAAGTTAAGTTTACCTAAACCTTTGATCTAGCGTAGAGGTAAATTTCACGACGGGGTTTGATCCACCTCCGCGGTGTGACATTACTAACCCTTATCTATAGTACCAGTACAACCTCCCCTTGATCTAGTTTGGTTGATTAGATGAGAAAACATCTATCGAATCCTGTTAATTGTTATCTTTTCCTATTCATTATCTCTTTGATCAAGTAAGTAACACTAGGCGAGTTCTAACGTTGGCCATCTGTTAAAAATATTTTAGATGAAGAAAATTAATTAATACATTCATACGTACCTTCCAAGAATTATGAATTATCCGGTCTTACCTTGTTAGTTCTTCATGGTTCCCACAACTCTAGTTGTGGACTTAGCTACTCATAATTAATGTAGATGCAAGAATCATGATAATGAATAACATAATTGAGCACTTACATGAATGAATTTAAGCATAAAAAATCCAACTCTTCAATTAAAAAATACAATTACAAATCAATAACATAAAATATTGTTTATCTCTAACAAAAAGTACTAAAAACTATGAACTACTATGAATTCTCTGCCAAACTTATCATAGAATAACTTAAAAACCTATATATAATGTTTAAAATACAACCAAATCAAACTAGAAAAATTGGGTCGGCGTGCTCTATGGGCAACTTCTACGGGCCGTATAATGTTCCTTAGCCCATAGTCGAGGTTTTGTGGACTGTCTTCTATATTATTGGAGCATCTTCTACGAGACACATCTATGGGCCGTATAAGATTCTACAGACCATGGAGGGCTTCATCTGTAACCTTTTCAGTAAATCTCTAATTTTTTATCCTCAGAGCACGACTTTAACTCTACGACTCGTGGATTGCTTTATGACTCATTTGCACACTCATAGAATCTTATTCAGAACATTACCCTTTATTAGAATATGCTACGGACCCACTTCTATGGCCCGTGAAATCTTCCATGATCCGTAAAGGGTTCTGTGGATCATTAAAAATTGTACTTTTAGCACACTTTGCCCAAAAATCATGTTAACCCTATAATTCTACAAACCAAACATAAAAACACATCAAATCTAACAACATCGCTTTGAGAACACACAAAATTTCAAGTTTTAAGCATCAAAAGTATTGTATCTCGGCAACATATCAACACCCTCAACTTAAATTATTGCTTGTCCTTAAGCAACAGACTCAATCTACTTAAGAAACACAACAACACATAGACCTTAGTTTATGACAAATATCATATCAAACTCAAGCATAAATATTCACACCATTCAAAATCACATATCAAATAGCTATCCAACAAATCAATGCAGATCAATATATTTAATAGTGCAACTCTTACAAGCAAGGTGACCACTGATAAGAAATAATCACTGACTCAGTATAACATCGATAATGCAATGCAAGTGCCCTCACAGAAAGAAGTCCCATCTCACTCTCATAGTGATGTTTTTAGATTCAATACTTGGGATTTCACAAAATCACTCACTCTCACAAAAGATATTCAAACACTGCAATCAATACCATATGTTTTCTCCTATGTTCAAGACTAAAACCTTTGAATAATCGGACTAGGATCACTTTAGGACTTTCTAGGCTTGCAACGTAGGCTCAAGGGGATTTGGTGTGATATTATGGGAACATAGTGACTAAAGTCCCTCCTTGACACTGCATTTTCTATACTTTCTCCCTACCAACCAATCATTTTCACCACATTCACCATTTTTATCCTCATTCTAAGACTTTTTAGGGTGCTTTATTTTCATTTTTAGCTCATTGCCTTGTATTTTCATATTCTTTTGCTTCTTATCATAACAGTTAAGCAATTCTTTCTTTTTCTTGCACCGTTTTAAATATTTTTCTCCTTTTTCTATATCACTAGTTTCCCCTTCATTTTCATGAATTCTGCTTACACCAGCCACCCTCAACTTAGACTTTTGGCCTGAGTTGAAATACACAATATCCATCCTTTGAACCAGGGCTACTGTGGTAGCTACCCTCAACTTAGGCTTTTTACCTCAGTCAAGGTGCACAATGTTGAAGAAAGGACCAGGGCCAATTTCAGGGTTCATCATTCATCAAGGTTAGGTCACTTAGGTATTTACAAGGAAAAGGTACATATCAGGCACAAAGATCGGGATCAATGGATACATTACACATTTGGTTGGTCATTTAGGCTAAGTGGACTAATAAGAACAATGATCTAAGATCCTTGCCTAACCAACTAACCTACGGTCTAAGTTAGAGTAACAGGACAAGTTCTGAATTAAAACACAGTATATGAATCATGCAAATAAGCTCTTACACATATGGCACTGATTACACTATCAACACAGACTCTTAGATCACGTTTTTCAATCAAAATTCAACCTAACTTATCAGAATGAGCACCTATCAAGCATTCCAATATACATGGTTGTTATCAAGACTAACTAACAAAAAATTTGGTAGGTATCATTTTTTTAGAAAAAAATATATTCCATAGACATCAGTACTATATACTACTAATACCACCTAAACATCCTAAACATATCAGTTCAACAAAAATTAAATATCCGCAGGGAAAAAGAACACAGACAAGAAAATTCTATGGAATAAAAAATTGGGATAGTTATAGGCCAAGGCTACTCAAAATTCACTAAGGCCTATAACTACCCACACCACATCGAAAAAGTTGTACATTGTCTCCAATGCACACATAATATCAAAATAAAGAGCAGGTGTCAAAAGAACATAACTAGGTGCCTAAGCACCTCTCTCTTCTTGGGTTGCCTCCCAAGTAGCACGTGATTCAGTATCGTTACATGACTTAGATCACTTGATTACTCAGATTTCATCAAGTTCCCATGCCTCTATTGTCTTAATTTCTTCAACATTGCCAAGATATAGTTGATTCTTTGGCCATTCGCTTTAAATATTGTGCCATTTCTTTTATCTAACTCGATAACTCATTCTCCCTCTTATATCTACAACCATATCCGGAGCATAGCGAGATAGTTGGGTAAATTTGAGACCATACTCCTTCACAGTCATGGAGCCCTATTTCAAATTTATGAACTCTTTTACCTTAGCATCCCTTAGATCCCTGGGAAAGAAATGCCTCAAGAAAGATTCCACAAACACTACCCAAGTCAGAACTGGAGCACCCTCTCTTGTACCCTTCTTCAAATGGTTAAACCATAGTCTGGTAACACCTTTAAGTTGGTAGGAAACAAACTTAACTCTATTAACATCAGCCACATTCATCACCTAAAACACTTTCTGGAGCTCATCAATATAGTTCTCCGGGTGCTTATTGGGTGTAGACCCTTTGAACTCAGGTAGGTTCATTCTCAAGAACTCACAGGAGGTATCTTGTGCATCCTGTCGGCCTGCTCCCTGTCTAGCAACCGATGTTGTCACAACATGGGCCAAAGTCTGAATGACATGGTGAAGCTCAGCATTTGAGATATCATCTTGTGGTGTCTGTTTAGGGATGGCTGGGCCTATAGGTTCATCATGGTCATGGAGCTCAGGTTTGTTAACATTCTTTCTAGCAGGATTCCCTCTTCCTCTAACAGCTCTTCTTGGAGACCTGATCATCATTCTATAAACGTGTAACGTACGAATTAGAATAGAGCTTTCATAAAGCTTAACTCTATCATGTAAATCAGAATGTGAAAGAAGTGTAACCATTCTTAATGTCTTATAGCCTCCTACTTATAAAGTGTAGTGCACAACACACCTATAAATAAGACTCTACTAGGCACAACTTCATAGACTCCCTAGGATACTTGAACTCTGTGCTCTAATACCAAGTTTTTCATACCTTGAGAGGGTACCCTGGATGTGGACGACACTCAGAGACTATTTATTATCCCCAAGCAAACCACTTGGCCTAATCACATTTTTTCAATCAACATTTAACATATCAGTGGAAGACTAAAGATAGTAAAAGAGTGGAAAATCTCAATATATAAAGGTCAAATCAAATCAATAAGGCTAGTATGAAGGAACTAGCTCAAGATAGTATCTAATCAAATAAATCGACTCTAGTCTATGAAGCCTCTATCAACTGTTCAATGGTGCCAATGACAGGTTCATGGCTACCTTACATCAAAATGAAAGAAAATCTAAAATTTAACTATAGAAACTAGATGAAATAATAATGTGTATCCTTCGAGATTAGGGAGGACTCACTAATCAACTGAAAAATGGGGAAGATCCTCAACGAAGCACCTGTTGATGATCTCTAGCACCTATCTCTGCATCATAAAATGATATATTCCAAATGGACGTCAGTACGTGGAATGTATGAGTATGTAAGATAGTTGAATAAAATAGATATAGATAGAATAATATCAACTCAAAACATACTCAATTAGGATGTCAAATATCTATCTAAAGAAAGATTAAAGAGTCAACATTGATCAACCAATACCAATCCAATCCAATATGAATCCCATCAAATCAGAGTATTATCAAGATGGAACCTTTCATGGGAGTTTCTCTTATCTGACAATAATCACTTATAAGCTAGATTAAAGCAAGATTAAATAGTAGACATTGATCAACCAATAACAACCCAATCTAATATGAATCCAATCAAATCAGAGTATTATCAAGATGGAACCTTTCATGGGAGTTTCTCTTATCTGACAATAATCACTTATGAGCTAGTGATCGTATAACAATTCCATTGATATTGCCACAACTATTTAGTACTTGCTAGGGTAAAGAATGAATTGATCTACTTGGGATCATAAAAAGAGTCCTCTATTATTTCTGGGACCTATCAAAAGCAAACATTTGACTTAACGGTTTCAATCCTCTCCTACGTTGGCAACCTAGTTAATGAGTTCAATTCAGACTTGCTCTTACTCAACTTGGTGTCAATACTCCTTCCAAGACTCAATACTCATAAATAATCAAAACTAATCAATCCAATCAATGAGTTTTGTAAGGATTCATATCAATCCATCAATTCTATCACAATTGAGCCTTTCAGCCTATCAACATTCTGATCACTTCTCAGTCATATATTTTAACAATTCAACTAATCAATCCTCTCGATCTTTCAAGAGTGAATAACACAATCACATAGGAGGACTTTCAATTTTGAGAATCTTTAAAGTTTAATTATGCAAACTCATAGGAGTGTCAAGTTCCATCAAACTATCATCATGCTCACATCACAATCACAATCACCATTCTCAAATTAAGGCTCTAAACTCAATCCCTAGGTTTATTCATACAATCTTTTATGAAGTAATATGTAGGGTTTTCAAAGATAATTCATGTAAGAGCATTTATTCAAAAAATCAAGTTTGTGATGATCATCAACATATGAAAATACATGGGATATGTATACTTTTGCAAGAAAACATGCATAAGGACTCAATACTTTCATCTATCAATTAAGGGGCACATGGAAGAACAATTCCATGGTTTAGGTTAGTCTTACATACCTTGAACAAAGGTAGATATTCAACTTTGCAAGAAGTTAGCCTTAATCCCATGAACCCTAGATCTTTCTCCTCTTATTTGCTCAAAGTCTCTACTCAATTTTTAGCATAAAGGACTTTTAAATGGGTTTTGAAACCCTTTTTAGATTAAAAAAATAAACTATATTAGTCGTGGATTAAGTTTTGGAGAGGTAAAAAAATTTCTGGAATGTCCCTCGTAAGATTTAAAATTTTGAACTTCGATGAAATAGGTTGGTGGACTAGGTCTGCGATGCGGACCTATCACGTACCTGTACAATTGTTTTAAAACAATATTCGATCAAATTTCCAATCCTATAGAAAATATTAGAATCCTAGTTAAGTGTAAATCTGTGACAAGTCCACGATGCTGACATGTCACACTATTTTCTGGAAATGCATTTTGCCCCCGAAAAATTATCTTTCGATTCAGTTGCTCTATAAATCAACCAAGACCATTTTCCCATATAATATTTTGTGCTGATCGCGATTCCGGCTTTGAATTTTCTAGAAGAGTTTGGAAAGATACACTATAAATAATTCTCTTATCTAGAGGTATTTTGATAATTTTACGGAGTGTAACACTATTACACCACTTTCTAATATGAATGAGATGTATGCCCACCATGTTAGGCATGAAAAATATCACAGTTCTGGTCATGGTCATGATAATAACCAAGAATAATTTTTTTCCTGTGTTAATCATTCACTAAAAAAAATCACCACCAAAAGGGTATTATCAATATGATGGAAAACACCACTATGTATTGAGTGTCGTACTCCCAAACACTTGATTGAGTATTATCAAGCATCACTAAAGAAGTAAGAGAAAATTTTTGATGTAAATTTTATCTTTAAAGATTATGTTGACATCACTCAATTCGATGTACCAAATTACTTCACACACCCTAAAAGAAAAATAAATCACTTGATTGGTGATAGTTCTATGACTATGGAAGAATGAATAGTTTTTAGTTCTATTGCACCAAAAAGAATAAGATATCATGTTAAAGTCCTGATGCACCATGGTAATAAGATATTGAGTTCAACTCATATTGATTCATGATCTAAGATATCATTATATGAGTAAGACATTAGGTTCAAGTCCCAATACACCATATTAATGATATAATCATGACTAAAGCAAAATAATATACTTTTGTATGTTCCATTAAAAATGCTCCATTTCTTGAAATGATTGTGTTAGCAGTGTATGATATCTCTAAATGAAGATAAGTGATTTAATAATATACATGAACGTAAAATGAGATACTAAGCTATTATAAATTGATATGCTAAGATGATTGTGTTTCATTCTTAAAGAATGAGAAATTTTTGATAAATGTTACAGATACAGATCCATTAACTGAAGAGAATGTGATAGTATTCAATAAAACTTCTCAATATAAATGTGCACTTTATTGTGATAGGATCACGACTCATCTCCAGAAAAGAGATAAAGTAGTTGAAAAGAAATAAATATGAAAATGTAACAACCCGAAAATTTTCAAAATCTACTTATGGTTGGCATTCTATGTTGTACTACTAGCCATGTATGAGTTTTGGTGGACATGGGTTGAGTTTAAGTGGCCGAATGCAAATTGGGCTAGTTAGTGGCCTAGAGGGATAATTTTGACAGCCAACTTCAAGTAGTCATAACTTTTGATGTGCGATAAATCATGTGAGATACCATATATCAAATTGAAGCTCTTTGAGTTATATTTGCAACACAAGTGTTTTCCCTCAATTTGGATATCGTATGAGGGAGATATGGCTCAAACAGTAAGACTATCTAAAATTCGGAAGCCATTGGAGATAGGCTCAGAAAAATGGCCAAGGACATTTTCACGGAACGTGAAATTTTACACGGTAAGTCTAGGGTGTTGTGTGGTGTAACAGTGAGCTTGGGGTGGTATGGAACAACCCCTAAGCCAAGTACAAGTCAACGGGAGCTTGAACGGACCGTTTGACTCCAAACGACCCGTGTACTGCCTCGTGGAGTGAGGCAGTAGCTTGGACAAGCCAAGGCTGATGGTTGTGAGTCTAAGTGTGGTTTGAAGGTGGGTTACATGGCCCGTCACAAGTTGAACGGACCATTTAGTGGTTCGTGAAGTGTAACAGAAAGTCCTCCGAGAGTTCGCGCGTAGATTTTGCTAAGTTCATCCTGATGGCATGGTAAATGGTCCGTGAGACCATTTGATGGCATTGTAGCTGCCATTTGGTTGCTGTGTTCAGTGAAAAGTTCCGGTTTATTAATGATATTTTTGTGATTTAACATTTCCCTAAGCCCTCTTTTGGTCCCTTAAGGTATCCTAAACCCCAAAATCATCCCCCAAACCCTCATTTATCCATTCAAACTCTCCTACACTCTATCTTAAGATCCTAAGGCTCTCTTGATCTCCATTGAAGCTAGCATGTAGAATTTGGGGAAGAAGACGTGATAAGAGTTAATCTTGTTGGTTGTTTGCTTGGATTAAGGTATGTGGGACTTGATTCAAGGATCGTCTTTCATCCTTTAAGATCCTAAGAACCCTAACCCTTTAAATTGATTTTAAGCTTTTCCATTTGTTATGGGTTCTTCCAATATTATTGTAGATTAGTGTTGGGAATTGAGTGCTGTAGATTTTAGGTGATTTAAACATGATTTTACATTTGATTTCATGGATGATTTATGAAACCCTTATTGTTCAATTTGCATGTTCAATTTCATGATTTAAATACACATGGGT
>JBCEWC010009601.1:0-18564 GCA_038996855.1 Solanum aculeatissimum
AAATTGGCACCCGGATCAAGTAAAGCATATGCATCAAAGTTAAAGATTTTTAACATACCCATGATGACATCCAGAGCTTCCTCCACTTCTTGACGGGCATGTAGAGCATAGAACCAGTTGTTCCTTGGAGCACCTCCAATCGGAGCCTTTGGTGGCCTTTGACCACCAGGAGCAACTTGGTCCTTTTTCACACCCTTTGAACAATTTGAGATCTTGTGGTCCAAACCACCACACCCATAGCAAGCACCCGAGAAATTTCTACAATCACCCACATTATGTTTTCTGCAATGGACATAAAGAGGAAATCGGGGATCAACCCCAACCGGTGCCTTAGGAGGAGGCACTTTAGTAGAAAATCTCACATTAGACCCTTGGCCTTGTTGGAAATGGCCAAATCCACCAACCTTTGCATTTGGGAACCCACCATCAAGTTGGTCCCTCTTTGCCTCATGCACCCTTTTATTTTTCATCTTCGCACCCTCAATCTATTCGGCGTAGGTCATGAGCCTCGAAATATCCATCTCCTTTATAAGCATAGTCGTACGACACTCCTTCACAACCAAATCCGACACACCAGATATGAACTTGTGCATTCTTGCACGGGGATCCAAAACAAGTGTAGGAGCATACTTAGAGAGTTTTGTGAATTTGAGGGCATAGTCCCTCACGGTCATGGAGCCTTGACGAAGGTTGATAAACTCGGTCACTCAGTCATCTTAGCTTCCCTAAGCTCAAGTGGGAAGAATCGGTCAAGGAAGGCCACTTTGAATTCCTCCCAACCTACCTTCACATCCGCCACCCTCTTCATAAGCCATTGTCCATACAAAACTTGTTCCACATCCTTGAGTTTGTAAGCCGCCAACTCTGCCTTTTCTTCCGAACTTACCCCTATAATAGACAACACTTTGGTTAGCTCATCCACAAATTCTTGAGCATCCTTATCGGCCTTAGAATTGTAGAACTCCGGAGGGTTCATACGAGTGAACTCCCTCACTCTAGAAGCCTAAGTAGTGATATTCGCCAGGTTGACGGGCCGATCTTGGTTGGCCACAGCTTACGCCAACATAGAGAAAACATTGCGAAACTCGACATGGGACACCTATTCCTCAACCGGTGACCGAGGAGCTATTTCCTCAACTTCCGGAGCCGGACATGGAAGGGGAGCTCTTCTTGGAAGCATTTTCTAAAAGAACAACAATACCAAAGTTTAGAGACTCATGATAAGATCTCATGGCATGACATAAGGAATAAATGCAATGAGACAATTCCTAAAAATATTATCATAGCCTCTTGTTCATAAACATGGTGTGCATCACACCCATGAACAAGACTCTAATCGACGCGACATGTTGGACTCCGAGGATCATTACAAACCTAGGGCTCCAATACCATCTTTGTCATGACCCGGATAGGGGACCTAGATGTGACATGTCGAAGGAGAACCCGAAGGCCCTCGATTAACTCATCATAGCATCATTACACACATCATTGGTTCGGAAGCACGGAAGCTAAACACGTAAGCTCTAAGGGATTTGGGACTTGGGAATCAAGCTATGGGGACAATATCGGGAATGGGACAAGCATGTATGCACATAGCACATAGAGAAACTCTCTAAGGGGATGGGTGAATAGGATTCCACTATGGGGGCACACCGGGATTATGGGACGTTCCACAAAAGTACATAGTCATTCACAATATCCATCATACAAGTCAATAGCATAATAAGAGAGCATCATCATAAGCCAAGCTAAATAGCATCGTATTACATAACCAAATGTTTAACAAAGTAAGTTATCGTACAAGAGTCTAGAATAGTCCAACAAGCCTCTATATAGATGAGTAGGGACTCACAAGTTTGAGGCTCACCCTTAATACATAAGGAAGTAAATAATATAACATGAAATAGGTAGATAGACGGTGGCTATTTCCCTTGAACAAAGGGGCTCACCACTAGTAGGTCTTCAATCAAGAGTCAAGCGTCGTCCGGTGGAATGTAAAGATCGTCTCCGGTCCCTATATGATTAGAACATGTAGACAAGAATATGGGTTAGAAGAATTAAGCACTATGTATGTGGGCATGAATTGCATATGACAAGTATAGTATGACCAAGCAACATGTCAAAAGGACAAGTGATACAAAAGGAATGCATGTAGCCAAAGAATAGTATAACAATATGCCATACCATGTTGCGTGAGATGCAATCCTATGATCATATATAGCAGGGATGTAACCTCAACCGACACATGAAAGAGACCCGAGCGAGCCACTACCCGGATCCGGACTACTTGCCAAGTTGTACCCTAATCACCCTTGAGACAAAGGGAAAGATGACAGAGTTCCCTATCTAGGGAATTAACCCATGGTGGAACAAGGTTTGACGGAAAAGAGTATGGACCCTGTGGAGATAGTCCACCCGCCTCCAATCCCTCGGTACTAAGTCTCATCCCACGGGAATACATATAGGTACATGCAAATTTCAAAGTAGGAAGACTTACATTCACTTTCAAAACATTCATCCTTAGTTAAAGTAAACCATTGTTCAAAATATGTTCATGCTTAGGCTAAAGGCCATCAAGAGGTTACCAAATATTTCATGATCATTCCATGTCAATGCGAATAGAGTAGCTCATTTACATAGCTTATCATATCAAGCATGCAAAACATGTCAAGGTTGGTGCAAGCACCCAATATGCTCAAAGAGCCATAATTTAGAGACTATGTGATCATAAGCCTTAACTTATCATATCATAACATGAGATTCATGAAGAGTTTCATCATAACAATAACCATACATATGTAATGAATGAGGGTCAAGAACATGGATAATGGAATTCAAACTTAATTTCACATTTTGTAAGGTAATTCATCATAAATCATGTAGAAATCCATAAATAAGACATACTGTAAGTTACCCATGCTTAATTAAATATTGAAAGGGACATATAAGTTAATTCATCAATGGTTTCCATGAACATTCATAAATTCAAGCTTAAGAACAAGTTTAAATCACCTAAAAACTACAGCACACAATTCCCAATACTAAAATACAACAATAATTGAAGAACCGATAACATGAAGAAGCTTAAAATCATAATTTAAAAGGTTAGGGTTCTTGGGTCTTCAAGGATGGAAGAGAATCCTTGAATCAAATCCTACATACCTTTATTTCACCAAAGGAATTGCAAAGTCAAACTCAGTCAAGGTCGTCTTCCCCAATTTCTTCAAGCTTTCTTCAATGAAGGTCAAGAGGATTTTAGAATTCTCAAAGTGAAAGGAGGAGGCTTAGAATAGGAGACCTTAGGATACCTGAAAGGAGCCTAGGGGTTAATTAAATCATGGAATTACCATTACTGAAATGGACTTTTAAATGCCAAGCATAATCAAATGGAGGTGCTACAGTTCCTTTGAACTTGACTCACGGTCCGTTCAAATGCACCATCAACCAACACTTAGCCAATTTTTCAACACGAACTCTCGGAGGATTTTCTAGACCACTTGACGGGAGTATTCACGAACCTTATGACTTCACATGGACCGTGTAATTGTCCGGGGAGCCACACTTGGCCCAAGAATAACCTCCCAACTTAGGCCAAGCTTCTGCATCACCAGACGGACCCCTTCACAGACCGTTTCAAGGTTCACGGACCGTGAGGTGGTCCGTGAGTCATGACTTGTGTTGTGGGGTGGTTCCTGGCTACCCCCAACTCACTGTTCTATGTCACGGATCCCCAAACGAACCATACCAAGTTTCATAGTCCGTGGTCCTTGCCTTGGGCCATTTCAGAGCCTATCTCCAATGTCTTCCAAATTTTAGGCAGTTCTATTATTTTGGTCATATATTCCTCATACGAACTCTGAATCGAGTGAAATCAGTTGCATTGCGAAGCTAACTCAAAGAGCTTCAATTTCATATATAGAATCCCATACGGTTCAGCCCGCATAAAAAGTTATCCTATCTCAAAGTTCACTGTCCAACCGGTCTTTCTAGGCCACCCAATGATCTACTTTGCGTTCGGCCACTTAAACTCAACCCATGGCTACAAAAACTCAACCATGACTAGTATACCATCATACAAGACCAACCATAAGAATGTTTCCAAAAATTGTTGGGTCGTTACAGTGACACTAGTTCTGGGATAGTGTAGTTTGATTCCTTCTGCTTATCTATCTCATTAGATAATTTATTTTCCTCTTCTATTATCAAGTTGTGTTATTTAGGTTTTGGACTGACTTTCCTTGGTTTGTTGGGTGAGTACCACACCTAGATTCTGAGTCATGATAATTTGGTTTCAGACCCCCACGTTCATAGGTCATACATATGTAAAAGCCCAATCTAGTAGAGTCTTAAGGATCAATGTTAATACGTTTGTTACTTATCTTTAAGAGGCTATGAAGATTATTAGGAAACTCTCTTTTACTTTATTCTAATTAATTTGTGCATGGGTTTTGATTTGGTACTAGTATTTGTGTGTCGTTTTGACTGATGGAGAGGACCAAAGCTACTTCTATTATAGGACGATGGGAGGTAACCTCTGATGTTGTATTTGAGACCCCAACTAGGGGTAGAGATAATTCCAGAGGATGAATTAGAGGTTAGGGCTGAGGAGATTATAGTATCCCTCTTACTTCTTTCACAGTAGTGATCAACCCTTAGATCTTGCTTTGGGTGTGGATCTCTTGATCATATGATTCAACAATATCCTAAGTAGACTCGTTCTAGTCCTCACCATTCATACTCTACAATATTGGTCAGAGATCAAGCCCCACCAGCTAGAGGTTTAGCCCCACAGACTAGTGGCCGAGGTAGAGGGCAGACTAATAGAGGTGGACATATCGGTGGTAGAGAAGCAAGTGATATTTTCACCCATTCTGGTGGTAGAAGAGCAACTTTTATGAGTGGAAGTTAAGGTAGCCATTGTTATGCCTTCCATGTAGACCTGAGACTGAGGCCTCTGATATTGTGATCACAAGTATTGTCCCAATTTTCCATCACCATGTATCTGTGTTATTTGATCTTGACTTTACTTATTCATATGTGTTTGCTTATTTCTCTTTAGGGTTTGAGTTTTCTTGAGATTCGATATTTGTGCCTGTTCATGTTTCAACCCTGATAAGAGATCCATTAGTAGTGGATCAAGTATACCGATTTTATCCTATTACTTGAGTTGACTATGAGACTTGTGTAGATTATATTAGATTGTATATGGTAAATTTTGATGTTATCTTGAGTATGGATTGACTATCTCTGTATTGTGCTATTCTTGATTGTTATACCAGTATCATTACCTTAACCATTCTAGGTAGATCAAGGATCGAGTGGATAGGTTCGAAGGGCTCCTACCCTAGTAAAGTGATATCTAATATTAGGGCCCACAGGTTAACTGATCAAGGATGTTTGGCTTACTTGGCTTTATTTGTGATACTACTGCTAAGTTACCTTTTATGGAGTCTATTCCGTTGGTTGGTGAGTTTTTAAATGTGTTTTCTATTGATCTACCAGGAGTCCCTCTAGATCAAGACACTAATTTTACTATGGATCTTGAGCCAAGCACTAAGCCCCTTACTATTACTCCTAATTGGATGGCTTCAACTGAGTTGAAGGAGATAAAGGAGTAGCTCTAAGATTGAGTAAGGCTTTATTCGCCCCAATAATTCTTCTTGGGGTGTCTTAGTCCTACTTGTAAAAAACAAGTACCTGGTTTGACTAATGCCTCTATAGTATTTATAGAGTTGATTAATAAAGTGTTCCATTTGTATCAGGATTCATTCATGATTCTGTTCATCGATGATATCGTGGTCTATTCCAAGACGAAAGAAGACCATGTGAGGCATTTGAGGATTGTGTTCGAGAGGTTTAAGGAGAAGAAATTGTATGCAACATTCTCCAAATATGAGTTTTTATTGATTACAATAGCATTCTTGGGGCACGTGGTGTCCAAGAAGGGTATTCGAGTTGACCCAACAATGATTGAGGACATTTAGGGTTAGACTAAACCTACCTCAGCTATTGAGATTCATAGTTTTTTAGGCTTGGCTGGTGATTATCGCCACGTTTTTAGGGATTTTCGACTATTGCAGCTTTACTAACTAGACTTACTTAGAAGAATGTGGTATTTTATTGGTCGGATGAATGTGAAGAGAGCTTTCAAAAGATCATGCTATTGTTGACTATGTCTCGTATTTTTACATTGCTAGAGGAGGGTGTTTACTTCACCAACTATTATGATTCTTCAAGAGTGGGGTTAGGGGGTGTTGATGTAGAAAAGGAAGGTTATTACTTATGCTTCTAGACAGTTGAAGGCTCATGAGAAGAATTACCACACTCACGATTTGGAGTTAGTTACGGTTGTATTTGTGCTGAAGTTGTGGCATCACTATTTATATGGAGTCCATTGTGAGATCTTTAGTGATCATCGCAGCCTACAGTATATATTCAGTTAGCGGGATCTAAATCTGAGGCAGAGAAGGTGGATTGAGCTTCTAAAAGACTTTGGCTTGACTATTATCTATCAACCAAGGAAGGCCAATGTGGTGACCAATTGTTTGAGTAGGAAGGCTTATAGCATAGGGAGTCTAGTAGCTATCCGTGTTGGGGAGCGACTGTTAGCTAGAAATGTTTAGAGATTGCCCAATAGGTTGGTGAGACTACAAATTTTAGAGTAGGGTGGAGTGATTGCTTCTATTGAGGCTCACTCATCTTTGATGGAATAGATTCTTGAGTGACAGTTTGAGGATTAGAAGTTGTGTATTATCCGGGATAAGGAGACTAGAAGTGAAGCTAGAGAAATAATGCTTGATTCTGATGGTGTTTTGAGGATTGTGAGTCATATCTGTGTTCCCAAGGTGGGTGATTTGATCAGATTGATACCTGACGAGGCTCATTGTGCTAGGTATTTTATCCATCAAGAAGAAGAGAAGATTTAGCATGATCTGAGTCAGCATTATTAGTGGTTCAATACGAAGAGAGATATATCAGAGTTTGTAGCCAAGTGCTTGACATGTCAGCAGGTTAAGTGTGAGAACTTGAGGCTAGGTGAAGACCTTTAGAGGATGCCCATTCCCTAGTGGAAGTGGGAAAACATTGCCATGGACTTTGTAGTTTGCTTACCTCCTACTGTTGGGGGTTTTGATTCAATTTGGGTGGTGGTGGATTGATTGACCAAGTCCGCCCATTTCAATCTAGTCAAAGTGAAGCATACAACTGAGATACTAGCCTATATTTATATCAGTCATATTATGAGACTTCACGATGTATCGATTTCTATTGTGTCAGATCGAGACTCATTGTTCACTTCACATTTTTAGAGGACTTTGCAGCATGGTTTGGGTACCCGTTTGGATATGAGTACACATTTTCACCCCAGACCGATGGTCAGTGGTAATGTCCAAAATATACTTCTCAAAATAAATATAAATGGTCATTTGTAATATATTTATCCAACTTGTGAGTCGGTGTCCATCCCACAGAGAATATAAAAAAATATTGTCAAGAGTAAAAATTTAACTTGATAGTCATTATAAAAATGGGAGGGATTTAATTTGACTAAAAGAAAATAGAAAATAATAATAATACCTTGCAATTTAGAATTTATTTGTGTCAAGATAAATAGAAGAAACTTGAAATGTATTCCCATGACTTTATAACTTAGCAAGAATAATGTGTTAGTGATCTATTTTAATTTTTAGCATGCAGAATAGTATTTTAAATTTGCTAAACCCTTTGATCAAGGTGAGAGGTATATTTCACTACGTGATTTAATCCTTCCCTGAAGTGTGACATTACTAACCCTTACCTATTGTCCAAGTACAACCTCCCCTTGATCCAGTTTGATTGATTAGATGAGAAAACATCAAACGAATGTTGTTAGTTATTCTCTTTTCCTATTCATTACCTCCTTGATCCGGCAAGTAACACTAGACGAGTTCTAACGTAGACCACCATTAAAAAACATGCAAAACAAAGAGAAGTAATTACTACATACATAAAACTTATTCAAGAATCACTTTTTACATTAACTTACTTTGTTAATCCATCATGGTTCCCACAATCCTAGTTATAAAATTTAACTACTCATTATTAATAGAAAAACACAATTAAAATTTATAAAAATAAACTTACTAGTGTTAATCATAAATATTCTAAAACTTAGATTATGAGTAAGTGGTAAAATCTATTTTCTAGGGTAGGTGTTAGTTATGAAAGAATTATTTTTATGGACTATTTATAGATATAGAAAAATAACCAAGTACAAAATAAATTGGAAAACCCAAAATCCAAAGGAATTGGGTTTCCTCGTAAACTTCCGCCTCAAACATTCTTTTGCCACCTGTTGACTGCCATGTGGCAATGACAACAATTACAATTTAAATTGCAATTGTTGCAACAATTAAATTTATTTCATTAAGTTGCTTGCTTGATTTTTCTTCTGTAATCTCTTATTTTTAATTCGTTTTAGCTCTAAATTTCTCCATCTTCATGCCAATTTAATCCAACAAATAAAATAAATAATTTAGCACAATTCATAAAATTTATGCTAAAAAATGATAAATAAAATATCAAATATAAGGTAAATAATAATTAAATGTAGTTATTTTTAGCCTCACATCAACACCCCACACTTAAACTTTTGCTCGTCCTCGAGCAAACATTAAAGCTCATATCAAAATAATTACCTAGGAATGTCACCACTTTTGTTGATACAAATAATTCAAGCCATGAAACAATTTGCAACATTAAGTATGCTTTCCGATCATTATGAAAGATATTCAACAAAAATAAACTTCTAACATTCTAGCGTCAAAGATAGACTTTAACTCATCAAATTAAGTTTATTCACCTGCTCCATGAAAGAAAGATAATAAAATCACATATCCATCATGAAACAAGTCCCCTCACAAGAAGAAATAGTCCATACACTCAATTTAATAGTTGAATATAGATTAAGGACTTAGCATCAAAGAGTAACTCTCACACTCACAAAAGAATTCACATGTATGCACAAAGAGTCATTGGCGTGCCCATTATGTACATCTTAACTAATTAAGCATGCTTGAATAAAATCAAATAGGACTTCAATGGGTTGTAATATTGGCTAGAGGATGGATAAGAAATTATATAGTAGTGACTTAAATTTCCTTAGACACTTTGTACACCCCCTTTTTAGACTTCATCACCCTTTTTTTCACCTTCTTTTGTTTTAACTTTCTCTTCAATTATTTTCACAAGTAATTCTCATTATACCATCATTTTTTTCTCCTCTTTGTTTTTCTTCACATCCCATTGTTTTCACTTTTCTTTACAATAACCACCCCAACTTAGGCATTTTGCTTGAGTTGAGGTGCACAATGTCTTATGATGAACCAGGGCCACTTATAGTAACCACCCTCAAATTAGGTGTTTTGCCTATGTCGAGGTGCACGGTGTCCAAGGAGGGACCAGGGTCAAAGTAAGAATTACCAAAAGAGTGAAAAGGTGAATTTGGGTAATAAAATGAAAGGGTCTATTTTAGGCTCAAAAGGGTTACTAATGATATAATATCTGAAAAGGCTAAATTTTACAAGACAAATCAAAGAAAGCCTATTATCATTTTCTAAACAAAGCAATACTTTTTATTTCTCTTCAATAACATGCTGATCAAGTTCTAGACTTAAGATGCAAAACATGAAATATATGCAAATAACCTCACCACACATGACACAAGTATCAATCAAGATGGATCAATTTTACTTTTAAGATAGACAGGGTCATAACAAACTTATAAAATCAGAATAAGTTATATGCAATGTCACAACTATGAGCCTAGGTGTCAAAAAATCTATTTCTATTTTATGCTCCAGCACTCACAGAAAAATACTAATCAAAATCATGCCTAAATTGTTTGTATCAACCAAGTTAAAAAGATTTTTGCTTTTCTCTCCAAAAATAAAATAAAATAAATACTAAAAATAAAACCTACTTTTAAAAAAAGAAAATCCGATTCAATGGGCTTCCCCTCGGAAAAGAACCGAAAAGAAAAACCAAGGGGTAGGTGAAGTATTCTCTAATAAAAACTAAAAATCTAAGAATCATAGAAAAAAACTATTTTACTCTAAAAAAAGAAAAGAAAAATCTTTTTGTATTTTTGGACCTTTTTTTTCTTAAATAAATAATTAAATAAAATCTTATAACATACATCACCCTTGAAAATATTGAAAGATATTCCACCCCACATTTAAAATCATGTGTTGTCCCCAAAGCAATTTATAGAAAAGAGATGAAGTAGAAGGGTAAGAAATACTCCTTGATGCCCTTTAGGGTCTAGCTAACAACATATTTCTTAAATATTCATCAAGGGTCGCGCATACCCAACACTTAAGATAAAAAAAATGTGTTCCATAGCTTCAAATTTGGGTACTCAGACTTCCCCTAAATCTTCAAAAAAAATGAATAAAATAAAATAAAATATTACTATATATATATATAAAAGAAAATAAGAAGTTACACTACTAGTTGGAGGCCATCCACTTTTTCCACCTTGAACTTATGAATTGTACCCCTAATTTCTTTGTTAATTTTTTATTATGCTCAAAGGGTGGTGGTATAAAAATAAGAAAACCAAACAATATATATCACATATTGTACTTTCTGTCCTTTACGTGAGGAATGTAACTTTTTGATTTGTCCCAATAAATTCAAGTATATAAACATAGTTTTCCTCATCCATACCTTCTTCCATATGCTCAAATGGTTCGATTAATATCTCATCATCTAAACATAATGCAGAAAAATGATTGGAATGGGGTCCAATGCGTCTTAATTCATGAATTATGTTATTATTTACATCCTCATGTTTACACACACTAGAGTTTTTTAAATAATATTATCTACTTTTTCACATAACTCTCATGTATTTTTCTCAACAGTGACAACATCAATAATAATATGATCAAGTAGTAGACCCTCCAATTTTAACTCTTCAAGTTAGCCTATAAACATTTTTTCTTCTTCACACAATTAATGACTAACTTGTTGAGCGTCAAACATATCAACCTCTACACTCAACTCAACACTTAAAATGTTGACATCCAAGCCAAACTGATGAACATCTGACAAAAACACATAGTTACCTAAGTCGAGATTTTCTAATATTTTCAAAAAATGCACATTGCGATTCAAAAACTTATCGACAACCCCTGTCATTCCAATACTCCAATCATTTAATATTTCTTCAACAGAGGGAGTCATATTAATAAGAAAAAAAAAGATAAATAAATAAATAAAATAATAAAAATAAAGTTATGGACTACAAATAAAAATAAATGTGAAAAATATTTAAATTATATTCCCCGGCAACGACATCATTTTTTGGTAACGTCCAAAATATACTTCTCAAAAGAAATATAAACGATCGTTTGCAATATATTTACCCAACTTGTGAGTCGGGGTCGATCCCACAGGGAATATAAAAAATTATTGTCAAGAGTAAAATTTAACCTGATAGTCGTTATAAAAATTGGAGGGGGGGGATTTAATTTAACTAAAAAAAATAAAACATAATAATAATAGCTTGCCATTTAATATTTATTTGCGTCAAAATAAATAGAAGAAACTAGGAATGTGTTCCCATGATTTTATAACTTAGAAAAAATAATGTGTTAGTGATCTATTTCAACTTTTAGCATACAAAATGGTAAGTTAAGTTTACCAAACCCTTTGATCCAGTTGAGAGGTAAATTTTACTATGTGATTTGATCTATCCCCGCAGTGTGACATTACTAACCATTACCTATTGTCCTAGTGCACCCCCCTTCCCCCCCGCGATCCAGTTTGGTTGATTAGACGAAAAAACATCAATCGAATTCTATTAATTATTCTTCTTTTCTATACATTACCTCCTTGATCCCGCAAGTAACACTAGATGAGTTCTAACGTTGGCCACCGTTAAAAAGCATTGCAAAACGAAGAGAAATAATTAGTACATACATAAAATTTATTCAAGAATCACTTTTTACATTAACTTACTTTGTTAATCTATCATGGTTCCCACAATCTTAGTTTAAAAAATTAACTACTCATTATTATTAGAAAAATACAATTAAATTTTATAAAAATAAACTTACTTGTGTTAACCATAAATATTCAAGAACAACTGCTAAATAATCTTCCAATAATCAAGAATACAAATAAATAATAAGAGGAGATGAGACGAATAAATCAAAATTCTCCACTCTCCGCAACAACTTTTCCAAAAATTTCAAGCTATAAAATTCTAAAACCCAAATCATGAGTAAGTGGTAAAATCTATTTTCTAGGTTGGTGTTAGTTGTGAAAGAATTATTTGTATGGACTATTTATAGATGTAGAAAAATAATCAAGTCCAAAATAAATTGGAAAACTCAAAACCCAAAGGAATTGGGTTTTCTCGTGAACTACTGCCTCAAACATTCTTTTGTCACTTGTTGACTGCCACGTGGCAATGATAACAATTGCAATTCAAATTTCAATTGTTGCCGCATACCTCTCTTTTCATTATTTTATAAAATTTAATCTATCAAGTTGCCTGCTTAATTTTCTTCTGTAATCTTTCATTTTTAATTTGTTTTAGCTCCAAATTTCTTCATCTTCATGTCAATTTAATCCAGAAAATAAAAAAACAATTTAACATAATTCGTAAAATTTATGCTAAAAAGGATAAATAAAAGATCAAATATGAGGCAAATAATATTTAAATAAAGTTATTTTTAGCCTCATATCGGTCAATCCGAGAGGACCATTCAGGTGCTAGAGGATATACTTCAAGCCCGTGTTATCAATTTTGGTGCTAGATAGGATCAACACCTAGCCTTAGCAGATTTTGCGTACAACAACAACTATCATTCAAGTATTCAGATGACTCCTTTTGAGGCCTTGTATGGCTGGAGATGCAGATCTTCCATCAGATGGTTTGACATAGTAGGTGGTGAGCATAGGTGTTGATATGTTGATAGAAGATCTTCAACGGGTGTGGTTAATTCAGAGTAGATTGGTGACAACCTAGAGCTGTCAAAAGAGCTATGCTGATAGGCGAATTCGACCTTTCGAGTTCGCGGTTAGAGATATGGTTTGGATGAAAGTCTCACCTTTGAAGGGTGTTATGATATTTAGGAGGAAAGTAAAGCTTAGTCTGAGGTTCATTGATCCTTTTGAGATTCTTGATAAGGGGGAAAGGTGACTTATAAACTTGCTTTTCTACCCAACCTGTCTTCAGCCCATTCTGTATTCCGTGTTTTGATGTTGTAACATTACATTCCAGATGAGTCTCATGTGATTTCTAGGGATTCGATTGAGTTGAGCCCAAACTTGACTTATGAGGAGTAGCCAGTGACTATAGGCAGGTAAGTAAGTTGAGGACTAAGTAGATCGCTTCTGTAAATGTCCAGTGGAGCCATAGGCCTAAGTGTAAGGCTACATGAGAGATAAAGTTAGATATGTGTTCCCGATACCCTCAGTTGTTTGAGTCTTCACGTATGCCTCTTATCTCATGTTCGAGGACAAATATTATTTTTAGTAGTGGATGATGTAATGTTCTCGAAGATCATTTTGATATTTTGAGTAAATTATCATTTTACCCTTTCCAAAAGTGGTCTTGAGTCATTTTTGGTCAAGTAAAAAGTTAGATTTTGAAAACCTCGTAAAAAGTGAGTTTTTTTAAAGAATGAGTTTTAAAAGGCTTAAAGTTAAAAATATTGAGTTTTGAGGTTATTTTGAGTTTCAAGTGTCGAAATTCAATTCTGTCTAGTCTATCAATTCTGGAATATCGAATCTAGTCTAGGAGAAATTGCAAAACAAAATTCAAAGTTAAAACAAAGATTTTGAACCCAAAGTTACATTTTTAGTTCATTTTGGATCATAGGTTTGACTCTGGTCAACATTCAGAGTTCGGTAGCTCGAATCAAAATTCTCTAGGTTTTAGTGGTTTTGGGTGATGAAACTAACACTTGTAATGGATTCATTGTACTTTTAGAGATTTTGAGAATATTTTGAGTTTTTGAGTCCGAAACTAGTTTAAACAATCTTTCTCGGGTTCTGGGCCAAGGAGGTTTTGAATTTTAATTCTGACGATTCCATTGAGTTTGGAACATCGTTTCTGCTAGGGTTCCATATTTGGTTTGAGTTCACAGATTTCCATACAAATCCTAAAGGTCTTAATCTTGATTTTTTAGACTGTGTTATTGTTAGTGCAACATGTTTATGGTGCATGCTAGATATTACTCCACATTTGTTGGGTTCCCACTGGGTTCACGGAGTGTAATGTGTCTAAGACTTCGTGTTTGGGGGGATGGGGCCTGCATTCGCAAAGCATATGCTGCCTTCTGAGCTGTCTGCATTTGTGTAGCTTCAGTGCCTCTTAGTCTGCACGTTCACAGTTTCTTCTCCGCATTCACGGAGCATTAAAGCCAATGAAATAGTGTCCAATTTTGAATGATGAGTTTAATTAATATTTCACCATTTTCAACACTCCAAGCTCTATTTTCAAGAAATTCTTCAAGGTTTTTCAAGGCCAATTGACTGTGTAATTATTTTCTAACCTATTTCTTCAATTTCCATTGATTAATTTGTGTTTTCAATTTTACTTTTAGGATTTTAATGGTGAATTTTGGGGATTTTTCGAACTTTGATTCCTAATACTAATTTGATGATATCTCCTTCATTTCAACTCCATTTTAAAAATAGTATTCACCATTGAACTTCTTATCACTTAGGAAATGTTTTCATGTATTAATTTTCATATTCTGCCCACTTTTTCTGGCATGAGATTTTGACCATTTTACCCTTTTTGTCCCAATTGATTGATTTTAGTGTTATTAGATGCATTATGTGATTGTGAGGCTATCTTTGAATAGATTTTGGTAATTCGGAGTATCATAGGAAGGGAAAGACTTTGGATTTAACTTGGTTCGAGATTTTATCTAAGGCAAGTGGACTTCTAACCTTTTGTAAAGTATGATTGAATCTTGTATGCTCCTATGTGCAAGTAATTGAGTACTTTGGGGTAGAATGAGATAATCTTAGGCTTTGATCATGAGTTCGATTTGCATAATTGTTCATATGATGATTTCTTAGTTTATGGGTGGATTGTTGATTCATAATATATATGATCTTGTGTATTATTTAATGTTGATGTTGAGATGGATCTTATATTGTGATATGATTAATATTGGGATTAATTTAATATTGAGTCACTGATGATATTGATAATTTGTTAATTATTGAAATCATTATGATGTTGACACTGGAATATCATTAAGATCATGTGCATTGCATTCACTATTGTCTATGCATTTTATACTTGTAATGGCGACGACCGAGAGATGAGTAAGGTAAGATGTGGGTTGGTGGCCGAAGTCTCTACCGGTCAATGCTAGCTGAGGTTTTTGCCAGTAAACAGAGGTAATATGTCGATTGATATTGAGTCCGAGATCATTTCAGAATTGGTTTGATGTCTCTTCCGGACAGGTGAGCATTAACCGAGGTCTTTGCCAATAATTTTTATGGATACATGGTCCGTGTGTGGTCCCTATGGGTTCTGATCTGATGCAATTAGCGGATGTGTATCATAGGATAGACATGCATCATAATTATGTGATATTGCATTGCATTACTCACATTTCATGGTATCCACTCCATCTTATATCATACCTATTTTAATATTACCACTATATTTCTTATGAGATTGTATATTCATTGTATCATTGACTTGAGTAATTGTTTTGTTTTATGTATATTAATGTCTATTGAGACATTATGCCTGGTGATGAGTATATCTATATTATTGCATATTATATTGTGATAAAACTTTTCTAAGTGTAGGGTTGTAGTTTGATGGATTGTGATTAGGAGTTAAGAAGCACTTGTATTCTTCATTTCTTTACTCTAGGTTAGTTCCATTTTGTTGAGTACCCTATTATCTAGTGCTCACCCTTTCCTACACTTTTGCAGGTTGTGAGCCCAGTCCTCATTATTAGCTTCTGATATTCTGGATCGAGCTTCAGGATCACTCATGTGATAACCTCTTATACTCTCGGTAGATCTTCAAGGATTTTATCTTAAGTTATGTTCTATTTGATGACTAGACATCGAGACTTGTATCTTTCATTTGAGTATTCTGTATTAAAAGGCTTGTACACGTGACACCAGTTCTAAGATAGTTGTAATTTGATTCCTTCCGCTTATCTATCTTATTAGACTATTTATCTTTTGCTTCTATTATTAAGTGGAGTTGTTTGGGTTTTAGGCTGACTCACCTCGGTGGGTAGGGTGAGTTCCATCACACTCAAATTTTGGGTCATGACAGTTTGACTCATGACCCACGATATTTTGTGCGAGTTTAAATCATTTTTAGTAATTATAGCCTTGAAATCAATCAATAGTTGACTTTAGTCAATACCCTTGGTAAACATGCCCGAATAAAAATTTTGACAGCACGATCAATTTCATTTTGGTTTATATGACCTTTTGTTCAATTTTTGAGGCTTTCAAATGCGTTTTGACCCCCTCGATAGATTTAGATATTGGGAAGTGGGACTCACACTTGATTGCAATGACCTTCGATGAAAGTTTTTGCTACACTATTATGTTTTGAATGCTGGATGAGACCAGAGCATCAAAATTAAGTATGAGTGATTGTTGAAAAGTTTAGGCGACGGGTGACGTGGCCGAATGGGAAGCTACCATGTGGTAGGCCACAAAAAATAAAAAAAAGACTAAAGGTATATACTCCAAATTCTTTTCCAGAACTCGACCAACAAGAGAGTGAAACTTTCACATGCGACATTTTAGACATTTCTTGAGTTGAGTTTCATTCTTTTCTAGAGTACGTTTGATGCATGTTATTCTACTTGACCATATTACAAATTGTACATTTCACGTATGGATTTCATTCAATGCTGCATCTTTTCATGATTAGATATAAGTGCCACGGATCCTCAACAGATGATTCATTGAAGATTTTGAGTATTTTCAAGGTTTTGATAAGACGTCGTAACATTCAGAGAATTATCTTTTATTTTAGTTTATGTCTTTCTTTGCATAGTTTTGAGGTAGCTTTGGACATGTGTTGACACCCTTTTTATATTAATAGAGGCTTCATAGATTGAGTTAGATAATATACTTTACAATTTATGTTGAAACCATTTTATTAATATTGAGTTATTCAGTAAATTATTGTTTGGTTACTTAGTTATAGATATTGATATCCCAAAACTCACATAAATAGTGCTTTTGGTTCTTTAGTGTTTTTCACTAATTAGACATGTGATGTGGTCAAGTGGTTCATTTGAGAATCAATAATGTTTTCTAAGTATCGGTAACGCCTAGGGTACTCTCTCAAGGTATGACATTTAATTTTTTTTTTTGGTTGTAAACATCATACAGAGGATGAAGCTCAAATTCAGAGAAGCTTCTAGAGATAGCATGGCACATGAGAGGTGGAGAGAAGATAGAAGCTTCAATTAGGAAATCCTATTTGCTTAAACAATTTTTTAAATAGGACCATGTCTTGTTTTGGACTGGACCAGTCACTTTTTAATTTTTCTTTGGTTGTTTTTGGGCTGCTTTGGCCCATTTTGTATAGATCTTATTTGGCTGAAATAAAGGAGGGAAAAACACCACCATTTTTTTTCAAAACAATTTAAAAAGTACACAAGATTATCTGTAAGGTTTTCTTTAAATACAACTACCCTGAAACAACAAAGTATATTTAATGCGCATTGAATATTGATTGAATGTGGATATGCGGGAGTGGGTAGGTACCATTGTAAATTCTCTATATAATGAGTGTATTTTCTTCGTTTTTGTTCATGTGAACCTTTGATTTATAATTTTCTACCCACTAATCTTTTCTTCCTCAGTTATTTCCTCCATAAAACAACCCTCTCTTTGGTTCTTTTACCTCACTTCCCTCTCATAGAAAACATCACTATGTTTTTTTTTAAAAAAACATTTAAAATTTTAAAGTTTGTACTTGCCTCTTATCTTTTTTTTTTCTGCAAGTAACTTAATATAATAGATATATAGATCTAAAATGGGGGATAATGATTGGGAACTAAGCGCTGTGATTAGAAACTACAATATTAATAAACCTAGTGATGTTTTAACTCCAAACATAGGCTTGGAAACATTTGAAAGTGATGATTGGGATACTTTTAATAGACTTTTATTTTCTGACATGACTGATTTTTATAGCTTACCTGAAATTTCCTCTATAGATTTTCCAGTTGCTCATCAGGAAAAGTTGGATGATCAGGCCATAATCACGGACCAAAATGATAACCAACAATTGTACTTACATCCCATTCAACCAACTCAATTTAGCCAACAAATCTTTCCTACTGCATCACCAACAACGGTAACATGTGTGCCAACAACAACTACAACACCACAAGAATGGATTGATTTGCAGCAACAACACATGATGCAGGATAACGTTGATCCTAATTTAACTTTGCCCATGAACACTCCTCTTGTCAAAACATATAAAAGGTAATTACTCCCTATGTCACATTTTATGTGCTTGTGTTTTGAGTTTTGATTTTAGTATTTTTA
>JBCEWC010009602.1:0-18563 GCA_038996855.1 Solanum aculeatissimum
TTGCATTTGGCCACTTAAACTCAACCCGTGGCCACCAAAACTCAACCATGGCTTGTAGTACATCCTAGAATGCCAACTATAAGTAGAGGTTTGGGTTGTTACACTTACGATACACATCCGCCAATATAATCAGATTGAAACTCATGAGGGTCACACATGGACCATGTATCCATCAGAACCATTTTCCTTTGGCATTTACTTTTATGCTTTTTCAAAACATGATAAAACAATCCACACTTCATCATGCAAATCCACATCATTGGGGGTCATCATTATCATCTTAAAATACATGTAGATACTTAGTAGAACAACATATGGTAACATTGAAGCATGTAGTAACATTTAAACGTCATGAAATCATCATAAACATGCATAGTAATATTGAAGGAACTTAAAGAAAAGGTAAAATTATTATGTAGGACTTTGTGGGTGAAAGGAGATCCACAAATCAAACTCACATACCTTGTGTGAAGTCTATGAAGAAAGAACTTGAACCTTTGAAACCCTAGATTTTTGCCTTGCCTTCTAGAGAGAATATTGCCTTAGGAATTTTGGGAATGGGAGAATGAAAGAATGAATAAGGTCCTTAGGTATTTAAGGGTTGGTTAAGGTCCCCTTTGAGTCACAAAAATGATATAGTTTAGGATTAGACTTGACGAAAAGGACAAAAGTACCCTTCATTAAAATTGCAGGAAAGGATCTACAAAAGCCCGATTACGGGCCATGGATGAAACCACAGTTCGTAGTCCTGGTCATCCTGTTCTCTATTTCTAATCTTCAAAAACTGGTTTCCAATCCCCAACCACAAAACCCCTACTTACAAACCATCAATCGATCTATGGATCGTGGTTGGACTCATGGAGTCCTTCCACTCTTAGCCAAATTTTACACTTTCCTAGATCTCATTCTCGAAGACTTTCTACGGGTCGTGCATGGGTCTACGGATTGTCCTGTTAATCATAGACTTCCTTCTAGAAACTCCAAGTTTTCTTCATGTCTTGAACTCACACCTACGACTCTATCTACGAGCTGTGAACAATTCTACAAATCGTCACTAGCTTCGTGGGTCACTTTACACTTAGAAACGTTTTCCCTTTCCTAAAGTTCATGTCCACGTCCCCTGTCTACGGCTCGTGGTATAAATCATGGGCCATAAATTAGGCTCCGTAGATTGACCCTGAGCACTTCTAGTCCAACTTTTTCTATACTTTCTAGGCTCTTAAATTGAGGATTGTTACACCGTCCCACTATGATATTTCCCTACAGTCATACCAAAGATAATATTAAAATTAGCCATATTCAAAATAACCAAATCTACCCAAGTTTGAAATCCTAAAAATAAGATAAAGCAAGTATGATACACATGGGTAACAACTATACACTCTCAAATTGAGGTAGATACATGGATAATGTATCAATAATATCACACATCAAGAAAAAGTTCAAGGAAAACTTAACAGATATGTAGGAATAAGTAGAATTCAAATCAAATGAAACAATAGCATAACAAACAAGAATAGTACCTATTAGAACTGTATTTGATGTCTCAACCTTAGTATTGTTCAGAAAAGCATAACATTTAGATTTATTATCAATATGGGCAACCTCTTTACCTAATTACATTGATTCTTTCTCTATATTACCATTTTCTCAACCTCCATGGACTCTCTAATTACCTCCTTACCTAGCTTATGGATGTCCTCTACCATTATTACCTTTACCTTCTAGGATTACTTCTCTAGTCTGTGGATGAACCTATTTGAATATCTATCTATAAGGGCATTCCCACTTGAAGTGTCCCTTCTCACAATAGTTAAAACAACCGTAGTTAAGTGAGGGCCCGTTGTTGACACATAAGAAGCCCTTTGACCACCCTGAGTTAGAGACTGTTATAGGACCTTTTAATAACCATAAATAAAAGCAAGCATAGTAGACTAAATTAGACGAGCTAAATACACCTGCTGAATAAAACCTTTGGAACAGGAATCACTACAAATTTCCATATTCTTGGACCTGTTATTCAAGGCCTTGGCTTGCCTAAGCTGTTGAGGTCACTCCACTTTCTTCACAAAGATGGTAAACTCATTGAAGTTCTTACTCGCAAAGGTCATGTGCGTAGATAATACTTGTAATTCAAAACTTAAACCTTTGACAAATAAGTGAATCCTCTCTTCCTTAATGTTGACAAGCTGCATAGAATAATGGGGAAAGGCATGGAACTTAGTCTCATAAGTAGTCATATTGTCTTATTCGAGAGCCATAAGCTCATTCTTTTTCGATCTCTCAAAGTACGAGGCACATACTTTTTTAAGAACAAAGCATGAAACTGGTCCAAGTTAGTGGAGGCAAGACTGATGCTCGAAACTCCACAAAAGCTCTCCATCACTACTTTGCTTCACCATAAAGCTAGAAAGGCATGAATTCAACCCCATGTTGCTGCACTATAACCAGCTTATGTAGCCTCTCATAGCAGTCCAGGATGAATTCAAAGATATCCTCACTCTAAAAAACATGGAATACTAGAAGCTTTAACTTTAAGAACTTGGTAATCATCTCATTCTCTATTACAATCATCATAAGGTCCAATAGTAAACAAAAGAATGCATCAGTACCTAATTCTTCATCCATCTTAGGGACCGTAGTCGCAATAGGATGAGTTACTGGAGCTTGAGTAGCCTACACGGTAAGAGTGGCTCCAGCCTGCCAACCTAGTCAAAAAAGTTAATACCTACTGAACAACTCCTGTATCCATTAGAGGAAGACCTATAACTCTAGCCTATGTTCCCATCTCTAGCTATGCATCTTTCTCAATCTCAACCTCTTTTTCCACCTAATCCTAGAGCGGGGAAGAGTTTTTTGCCTTGGTACATTCTCTACATGAGCTCCACTCCTAGTGAGTGTTGCCCACCTTCTACCCCTTCCTCTACCTCTGCCTCTATCTCTATCGTATTCTCATGCTGCTAACTCTGCTCCTGGATCCACTGCAGGTGCTACTACCTTTGCACCATTTTGCCTTGTATCAACCATCTATGGCCAAAAGAGTAAAAGAGGATAGATACCAATTTGGATCATAAAATACCAATTGTAATTAAATTGTAGAACGAAAGAAAAAGGAAGAGAGAATTTTCTAAAGTCTTGTAGCCTCCTGAAGAAAAATATAGACATTTCTGGGCAGTTTTGCAAGACTCTACTAATTTTGATATGATGAGATAAATAAACCCAAGGCTCTAATGCTAACCTTTTCATGATCCTAGCCTGTCATGAGTGGAACCAACCTTCGATGTGAGAATCAATTTCTAACCCAACTTAATCTGTCGAACCATTTATAAAAGATTGTTACTATAGAAAAACACTAAAAGTCATTTAAAATAAATTATGTACCAAGTTCTCATAAACTCGATCAATTACGAAAAATAATAAGCGAAAAGTAACCTCTAAAATCTGAAGTCAACAACAACAACAACATACCCAGTGAAATCCCACAAGTGGGGTCTGGAGAGGGTAAAATGTACGCAGACCTTACCACTACCTCAGAGGTAGAGAGACTGTTTCCTGGGAATCCTCGTCTCAAAAACTCGTAAGCAGAATAACTAAATATGAAAAAAGGGAGAGAAAAAGAAAAGGAACCAGGAAGACCAACTAATAAACAAAAAGTACATAGTAGTGTGTAAAACGATAAAAAATCAACATATATATGACGAATAATGACAACCAAAAATATGAAGTCATATTACTAAAATTCTAAATAGTAAAGAATGGGGATGCGGCCCCAAAAACTAAAAATAAAAAACTGATAGTCTAAAGTGTGTTGGAAAAGATAGATAACAAAAAGGGAAGAATCCATGATAGCGTAGAAGAGTAGCCCACCCTCCGATTCAAATGCTCATGTATCTCTCAATTCAAGTCTCATATAAGTTGTTTAAATGTGCCCTGTACTCAACGAGAAAAGTTAAAGTGTATAATCAGTGTACGACCACAGTGCATTGGTAGGATCACACGACCAATTCCAAAATATGAATGTAAATAAGCAACTAAAATATAGTAAAATAGGCCAACACATAAACCAACAACTATAATATAATATAGATTTCAAATAACAATATCTTGAATCAACCAATACATGAAACATGTCCCATATGATGAAAAAATGCACATACTTGATCCTCTCTTGGAACCCACACATAAATTGTTAGTGTACTAACACAGTACTCAAGCCAACCAGAGTTAGAATTCATATTAGCTGTGGTATCGAAGTCAACCATTAGTATCTTATATTGGTATGGTACGTGATCCAACCAACAATCACAAATGACATACATAATCATGATCACACTGAACAACCATAAGTAAAGTAAATAAGTTCATAGCATGAGATTATCAGAATAATGTGATTTCATATTTATCCTTATATTTTCCCAACATACATTGAACAAGTGATACTATAAAGAACTAGACATGAACATATATATAAGTTAGAAAATACAACCATCACTTACCTCAAATCAAGCCCTTGAAAGTTCTATTAAA
Source organism: Solanum aculeatissimum (assembly GCA_038996855.1). Taxonomy (NCBI): domain Eukaryota; kingdom Viridiplantae; phylum Streptophyta; class Magnoliopsida; order Solanales; family Solanaceae; genus Solanum; species Solanum aculeatissimum. Next base: position 4,528 of record JBCEWC010009602.1, read on the forward strand.
CTTGAGTCTTCCTCTTGTTACAAATTCTTGCTTGTTGTTGATTTAAAATAAATAAAATTACAATAATCAATGAACAATGGCCTAAAAATACTTGAATTATGCTCTAATCCTAACTCTTGGCTGATTTCATGAACATTTCACCCCAACTTGGATTTTTTCACCATTAATTTCAAGTTAAAACCCTTTCCCAAGACCACCTCATAGATTCTAAGGCTTTAAGAATCAAATTGCAAGTTGGGGAAGTAATTATTCTACCTTTATCAATGAACACGATGAAAAAATGGTGGTTTTCACCCCAAGTCACCCTTACGATCCTTAAAAAATGAGATGGCCAAATAATGATTGAATTTAAAACTTTTCTCCACAAATTCTTGGCTTACCCTACTATAGCGACTCCAACCCATTATAGAGGCCCTGCTATAACGAGATGCTACCTACTATTTCAGGTTTTACGGGACAAAAACTCAAAAATTCTCCCCCAAAGTCCCTAATTTGTAACATACCCTCAAATCTTGACGTTTAAAATTAATCCCTTCATGCCAAGGTCAATATCGAGAGTTCTACTTATTTGAATTCAATTTTGAAAAATTCTATGGACTCCTTAATGTCTTAGCTATTAGAAAAATTAATCAAAGATTAGATATTGTGCCTAATCCTTTCTCAGATTGCCCAAGAGCCACCTTACTCATATTTCGTATGAGACTGATCTTGCCTAGAGTTTCTATGTCAACTCAAAAAAAGGAATGTAGAGAAGAATATCCGTATAATAAAGCTTTCCCAACCGGCCAACGATCCTTCCTATGCCCTGATCATGGATAAGTATCCAAAAAGACTATTGGTCTAATTTTTCCGCCATTGTTCTATCCATAACGATCAAAATGAGTCATTACAATCAGACAAGTTCAACTTCTCAACTATAGTATATTTAGCATATACTATTGTGACTATCACCTCCTGATGAAGATAGAGATTGTTGAATTTTATGATAATTTGCTGATCAATATTATCTTTGTAGAAAATCCAAAGCTTTCCGGAGCTTTTAACTAGAGCATTCTGCATAACAATTTTTCTCCTATAAAAAATCCAAATCTTTCTTGAGCTGTTCACTAGAGCATTCCACATATCATTTTTTCTCCTAAACTCATTTAACTTTGTGGTTCTTGGAAAAGTTCCAAGAGTGCAATGAAATTGTATTAATGCCTTCTCTTTAGTTCTAATAGTCTTTCAAAAATTTTTTGGGAGCTAGTAAATCTTATATTTCTAAAAAAGATTTTGTCTATTATTGATCACTATTATAGTTCTTGGTCCTCTTTATGTTGCTCATATATAAGGTTGTTATTTTGTCTATTTGGTGAGTATTTTCTCATGTTGTCATCCTATTAAGGAGTCTCATCTTTCTGTAGGTTTTTATGGCTGATATTTTTTCTTCTATTTAGATTATATTGATTAATCCTCTCTTCTTTTGCAGAGAAAATCAAAACAGAAAGATGAAATGAGTAAAGATTTTACCAATAACCACCCTTATATAAGAAAACTAATTAGTGGGGAAAAAACGGTTTTAACTTCCACCGACTGATATATACTTATATATTTATTTTCGAAAGACCGTCAATTCAAAAATATCATCTCAAAAGAAAAAAATATTAGATATGAAATCAAACAACTAAAGTGGAAGCAAATGACAGTTTATAAAGACAATAAAAATAACAAAAATAAATTACTGTAGACATTGAAATTTTGTAGGACTCTACAAAATTAGTCCTATTTCAGTCAGGGTTTCTTGGAGGCTAATCTTATTTCAGTTAGAATTTCTTAGAGGCTACTCTACCCTAAACCCTAATTAATGCTTATAAAAAGGGTATTATATTCCCTTAAAGAAACATCTCAAATATCTCACAAATTCATGAGATATACATAAAAGAGATCAAAATCTCAAATATCCCATAAATCCTGGGGATATTCATAAAGATATTAAGATAAGGCTCAAGGAGGTTAAAATCATCCTAATTCGAGAAATACACCACAACGGTCCTCGAATCATGGAGAAATCTTATGAGAGAAGAATCAAGGGAGGAACAGATTTGTACCAACATTGTTTATGAATAAAATTATATTTCTTCATATTTTACTTGTGATTGTAATTTATTTTTCATCACTTTAAAATTTGTTGTAAACAAACTGGCACGCCCAGTGGGGATATTTATCAAGAGATCAAAATCTCAAATATCCCATAAATATGAGATATTCATAAGAAATATCAAAACCTCAAATATCCCATAAATACGGGATATTCATAAAAAATATCAAAATATGCTCAAAGAGATCAAAATCTCAAATATCCCATAAATCTTGGGGATATTTATCAAGAGATCAAAATAACGCTTAAGGAAGTCAAAATCATCATACGTTTGAGAAATATGCCACTAACGATCCTCGAATCACGAAAAAATCTTATGAGAGAAGAATCAAGGGATAAACAGATTTGTGCCCTTCATCTCTTCTCTTATAAATCAAATCTGCAAATATGAAGCCAACAACGGTGGAAAAATGAGTACTTCAAGCCTGTCTTTGAGTTTCATCAAATCTACACTTCAACAAACCTTGAAGTAGGGGGCATTGGTAGACATTGAAATTTTGTAGGACTCTACAAAATTAGTCCTATTTCAGTCAGGGTTTCTTGGAGGCTAATTTTATTTCAGTTAGAGTTTCTTGGAGGCTATTCTACCCTAAACCCTAATTAATGCCTATAAAAAGGATATTATATTCTCTTAAAGAGGCATCTCAAATATTTCACAAATTCATGAGATATACATAAAAGAGATCAAAATCTCAAATATCCCATAAATCCTGGGGATATTCATAAAGAGATCAAAATAAGGCTCAAGGAGGTCAAAATCATCCTAATTCGAGAAATATATCACTAACGGTCCTCGAACCATGGAGAAATCTTATGAGAGAAGAATCAAGGGAGGAATAAATTTGTACCCACATCGTTTATGAATAAAATTATGTTTCTTCATATTTTACTTGTGATTGTAATTTATTTTTCATCACTTTAAAATTTGTTGTAAACAATGACAAAGAATAACAACACGATACATAAAGACACGACTACCTCTACCAACCTATTATATCCCAAGGCTATACAACATCCTACCACTACTAGCCATCTAACATTCTACCCTAATATACGATCTCCACTCCTTTCTATCTAAGGTCATGTCCTCAGTGATACTAAGCTGCGTCATATCCTGTCTAATCACCTTTCCTCAATATTTTTTTGGTCTACCTCTACCACTCTGCGTAATCTTTAAATCCAACCTCTCGCACCTTCTAATAGGAGCGTCAACACCTTTTCTCTTCATATGCCCAAATCATCACAGTCTCGCTTCTCTCATTTTGTCTGCCACACGGGCCACCCCTAACTTCCCCCGAATGATCTCATTCCTAATATTATCCTCCCTGGTATGTCCACACATCCATCTCAACATCCTCATATCCACGACCTATATCTTCTGAAAGTTAGCTGAGATTTTATCAAAAAAAGAAAAGAAAAAGAAGACAATATACAATTAGCATGTAATAATGTGAATTTTGGCAATTAGTGTTTTACACACATTCACTTAAAATGTTAATTTATGATGGGAGTATGGTGGTTACCAAATTATCTCTCTCAAAAGTGGTGTTTTATTTTTAGCTCATTTTTTTCCAAATTCTTTCCACTTAAGGGAAACTAATGGCAAAAGATTATTTTTCTACTTTATTTTTTATTTTTTTGGGGGTGGAGGTGGGGGTGGGGGTGGGGGGTCATCTATTATTCGGTATTCAATATTTATATTAGAGATCAACTAAATTTGAATTCACATGTTGTAGAGTTCATCTTTCAGGAAGACTCTCCCAACAATTTTTTTCATTTTTAGGGACTTCTAACCTAAGATCTTTAGGGTTTTTGGAGTGACTTTTTTTAAGTGACTTATAAGATAAAGTCAGAAACCATAAATCAAAAGTTATAAGTTAGAAATCCGCAAATTTTGGTTTTTGACTTTTGACCTTTTTTGTACCTTTCTAGCACTTTTTGTGTTATCCAAACACTTGCAAAATTTTAAAGTGCTTAGAAGTCAAAAACCACTAAAAATAAGTCAATCCAAACACCCACTTAGTTAAGGATGGAGAAATCTCAATTGTCTCATCACAAATCATGGAAGAATATTGGAAAACATTCGAGTATATTTCTCTATTTTTTATTTAGTACATTTGTTTAAACAAAGGATTTATCATTTGTAATTTAGGTCGTGATGCTGAAAGGAAAAAAAATGGAAGGTAATTTTTAAATATGCTTGATCTTTGTGGAATTAAAACATAAGTCTTAAGATTTTTTTTAATTCAATAAATACATGTCTGTTAACGTAAAAGGTAAATATGTATCATTTAATAGACGATGAATATATATATGCATCACTTTTTTAATGAGGGCATATCAGCTCAAAATCACAAAGTTTAGAAATATATTATAAAATTAGGTATGTTAACTCTTTTAGGAAGGAGAATTAACGAAGAATTGAAGGTGAATGTTTTCTAACATGCTACATGCTTTGTCTTTGGGATGGATGAACTGATCATCAAATCAGAGCGAACAAAACGTTGCTTTGAATCATACCAATTTATAACAGAAGTCATTAGAATTAGATTTTGACAAAGTGCAGGGATAAAATAGTAATTCAATTTTAAAGTTAGGAGTTTTTTACTTACTATAATATGTTATAGTGTGTGATATCATGATGATCTCACAATGATGACGATGATGATGATGGATGACTATGCTTGAATGTGTATTATGTTAAGTCGATTTTTACTAGTCATAAATCATAGGAGATGAGTAAATGTCTTACCAAATAATCCTGTGACTTTTATGGTAAGGAAATCTCAAGTAAGATTGAATATACTTAGTATTTGACTAATTTTAGTCAAATAAAGAAGCTATAAATCTAGCAAGAGAAAGAACCAATTCTTCATTCTCAGTTCCAACATTTTCACAAAGAATCATCATGCCTTTAGAACAAAATTAAGAATTTGAAGCTGAAGCTGTTTTATCACCTATCTCCTCTCCTCCACACGATCAATCCAACAACGATCAACAAAATGAAGAATCGCTCACCGTAGGTCCAAAAAATGAGGGAAAAGGAAAGCATCCCATGCCTGAATCCCATGAAATGAAGCCCCTCTGTGAGTCTCCATTTTTCAATCTTATTAAAGCAGGAGGAACATCCGGAAATGAGTTGAAAAAATAATATGACTATGATTATGATCTTGATGTAGCTATCTTGAAGGCCATATATCATTACTACTTCAACCATGGGGCAATTCCATTTCCTTATTCAAGCTATTTTATCAAGTATATCGAGACTTTAATTCCCAACATGAAATTTTGTGGCGGGGAATTGGAGTTGAAGATCCTTGCGTTGAGGAAATATTTCTTAATTATTTTGAAAATGGCTGGAGAATATTATCCTGATATAATCCATCCTGTTTATCGTGAAGCTTTCATCTTGTCTTTTGGTTTATGGGGTTGATTTCGGAGACTATTTTCAAGTTGACAATTCAAGAAACTGGAGTGGTTGATCCGTTCTTAGTTTTTAAGGTCCAAGTCTTGATAGCAATATTTGAAATTATTTATGCTTTTGCTTGTATTTTTTAATTCAGTTTAAAATTTATTATGGGATTAGAGGTTATTTTGATTTGATATGAAAATGCTTCCTTTTTCCAAGTTTGATATCTTTTCTACTACTCAGATTATATTGATTAATCCTCTCTTCTTTCAGGGAAGGAAAACAGTAATAATAATGGAATGCCATAGTTTAACAACATAGAATAGTCTTCAATTTATGATCTGCCGAGGAACAACGCCAATGCAGAAGATAAAAAAAAATCACTCTTTTATTCCCGCGCATGACTAAAATCCAAGGTAAGAAGATTTGTAATTTCACTTTCTCCTTGAAGTGATTAACTATTGAAAATATAAATAAAGTGTACGTTTAGTTATATACTCTATCGGTGTAAATACAAACAAAACCTACACCTGAGAAGTAGGAACAAGCCTTCTTACATCTACACCACAAATAAAATCCAATACAGTACTGTAATTTGATAGTATATCAATTAATAGGTAGATAATAGCAGGAAATAAATGAGGGATTCCCCTAAAATTGACTTAAACAGTAGCACATAAATAAAAATAAAAAACTCTTCTAAAATTATCAGTTTCATAAATAAAATTTGTCAGCAAAATCATATATTATGAATCAAAGAAAGTAGACAATGAAAAGACTTTAAAATCTCCAAATGAGTTTAAAAAGTTTGAACAAATTAACATGGGATACACGTGCGATACACGTGTTCGACAACTAGTAATCTAATAATTTAAAAATCTCAACTCAACCCTACTAAATCACAAGTTAAGTCAAACCAGTCCATTAATTGTTATTTTAGTGATTTTTGTCATTGTTATTTTTTCATTATCAGATGAAATGAATATGAGGGCATATTTTATGTTTATTTTGAATATTTTTTGCCAAGAGCGATAATTGAAAGAATAAAATTACTCCATTGTTGACCATTTCTCCTAAAATGACTAATTTTTAATGTTGAAATTATCTATTGCTCTCATCAATGAAAAAAGAGTCACTTAGCATTTATAGCTTTTGTTAAGAGTTGAACATTTGTTCATATAATGGCTCATTCAGCTTCATTGATTTAATTTGTAATTACTTCACCGTAATCCAATCGTAAATTGATATTATGAGAGATAAATTAAAATAATATTTAGTACAAATTTTAGTGATATGAAATAGCTATAAATTTAGCAAGATAGAGAACTATTTCCTCATTCTCGGTTCATTTAAAAAACAAGTAACCATTCTTCTTGTTTTTTTTCTTTCAAAAACATTAATAAAAATTCAGAATAATATTTGAAGAAAACTGAAAGGAGAGAATAATGAAGTAGAGCAAGAAAATTCAGAATCTTGTGAACAAGATAATGAATTAATTAATCAAGAAGACAAGAGAAAGCTAGAATTAGAGAAAAATTTATATAGTGAAATTGAGGTTTTAAATTTATCAGAAAAAACCTGCCATCAACATCTAAATCAGAAAAACCCCACAAACCCTTTTGATTTGCCAGAGGAAATTGTTATTGATAATTTTCTTAAAGCTTCCGGTGAAATATCTCATGCGATTAAGTTCTGTTTCGAAATCTTGGAATGCTTTGATTTGTAGCCCTAGATTTGTCAAGTACCATTTGAATTTATCAGCTAATAATAATAAATACTTCACCAAACATGAGGTTATGTTGAGGATAACCCAAATAGAATCCAATCTTAATGATTGTTTTAATATAGAGGAATCTGACTTGGATTGTCATATGAAAAATTCTGCAAGTATATCTTTCAGGATTGAGGGTTTTATCAATGGATCGATTTGTCTTGTAAATAAGGCAAATGAGTTATTTTTATGGAACCCAACAATAAGGAAATATAAGAAATTGCCTAATTTGACTCAATTGAAGAATGATGGTTATTGCATACATGACTTTGGATATAATGAGATCCATGATGATTACAAGGTAATATGTATTTTTTCTATTTTGGATATCTACCTAATTTTCAAGAGGTTGACATATATAGTCTAAAGAAGGGTTCTTTGCGAATAATACATTGTTCAAGAGAGGTTATACGATTAATTGGCTCGGGTAAATTTGTGAATGGAAAATTTTACTAGCCAGTAGTATTGCTATCAAAAGCGGTTGGAGCATAAGTTGTTTTGATTTAACTAATGAGGAATGGAGGATGGTGGAGCGACCTTAAAAGGGAGAAGAGGATAAATTTCTCGTGTTGGGAAATAATCTTTATGCTATTTGTAATGATTCAACTACTCACGTAGATGTGTGGACTATGGAGGAGCTAGTATTAGAATGAAGAATCTTGGATAAAAATGTTTATCATCAATTGTGCTCTGAATCCCGTGGATTGTCCGTTTTCTCACTCTTTTTATTTTTCAAAAAGAGGTGAGTTTTTGCTTATGTTTAGTGATGCTTTCATGTTATACCATCCAAAGGATAACTTAATCAGAATCAATCAAGGACACTACAATGCTTATGTTTGGTTATAGTCTTTTGATCTAGTCTGTTTGCTTTTACAAAATCAATCAAGGACACTACAAGAATGAAGACATCAGAGGCTGTGATAATTGCAACTATGTAAATGAGGATTTATAAGAGTTTTATTTTATGCATTTTACAAAGGGCATGTTTTAGGGAGAATATATATTATTAGCAAGAATGGAATGAATTTACTAGTAACTATGATATATATTAGCAAGAATGGAATGAACTAGAAATTTTAAAAACTGGGTGCAGTAATTCTGTTTTTCTTATTTATTTGTCTTTCAAAAATAGATAATTTAAATGAGACAACATAGTTTAAGTGATTAACTTATCTACGCTACGGAGAACATTCATATGAAGATTTTACAAAAATTTGAGAAACTCCAGTGTTTCACAAAAATACTTATCATGTATTTAAATACTCAATCATAAAATGAAAGAAGGAATAGAAAAATCAGGAACGGTCAAAGTTCTTTTTATATAAATAATAGTTCCATTGAATGATTTTTTCGTTCATAAAGATTTCTATCAATACAAGGACATATAGCCTTATGCTACCAATGAGATCATTAATATATATTCTAATTCTCCTTCTCCTCCTTAGCAGCAGCGTCCGCCTTTTTGCTAGTCAGTAAATCCTTGTGAATGTTTGGCTTAACACCACCATATGCAATTGTCACATCTCTAAGCAAACTGTTCAGTTCATTATCATTCCGAACAACCAATTGAATGTGCCTGGGACTGATCCGAACCTTCTAGTTATCCCTTGCAGAGTCTCCGACCAATTCAAGTACCTACACATAATGACAAATATGTAAAATTCAAATGTCACAAACCCTATAAACTTGACATAACAGAAAAAAAAGTAGTCTAATTCACCTCAACAACAAGGTACTCTTCGAGAACTGCTGCAAGAAACACCGGAGCTCTAGCCCCGACACGTTTGGCATACCTCCAAAGTTTCAGGTACCTGTCTATACGACCAACTGGAAATTGGAGACCTACTTTGCTGCTGCGGGAGCGAGAATTGTTTGTAGCCATTTATTATTTTCACTGCTAAAAAAAAACAAGTTTTGTTGTGTGTATGTGAGTTCCTAAAGCAGTCCTATTTATAGGTCAGGGGGTTTATAACACAACCAATGAGAAGATAATCACAAGGATTGATCTTGTACGCCGTTGGATCAAAGAGCAAATCAACGGTAGATATTCTAATTTGTTGCCAAAAAAAAAAAAGGTTATTTTAAGTTTAATTTGTTGCCAAAAAGGAAAAAGGGTTCTGATCAGTTTTGAATTTGGACCAAAGATTTTTTGCAAGCAATTTTATCTTTGATATTTGGCTTAATAGCCCTTTAAAGTTATGAGTAAATTTTGTTTAGACACTTTTAATAATTATTTGTTTCAATTGAATACTTAAACATACGATAAAAATGTATATTTTGGACATTTTCAATTTAAATTTAGAAAATATTTTAAATATTTATTACATAGATAAGTTAATCATTTAAATATATCATTTACTTTAATTATACACATCATTCTCAATTTGAATAAATTTAAAGTTCGGCACATTAAGACTAATTTGTATTATGTTGATAAGTTAATTATTCAAAATATATATATCATTCACCTTAGTCGTCTTTTCTTTTTATATAAATTCATTTACTTTAGTTATACGCATCATTCTCAATTTGAATGTATCTAAAGCTCTATGGCACATTAAGACTAATTTGTATGACGTTTAATTAAAGGAGATGACATATTTTAAGTGAATAGCATGACGGTAATTGAGAAAATAGATGCAAAAAGAAAATATTGAAGGTGTTTAATCACCTTATCATATGTTCAAGTACTTAATTGGAATAAACAATAGTTCAAGTATCTAAATAAAATTTACAGATAAATTTGAGGATAGTCTATGTATTAAGCTTTGATTTATTTCCCTATCATTATGTTATTTCCTTTTAAGAAAAGAGGATGGAAAAGTAAAACATTAAGTGCACATTTGATCACATTTTCACAATTTTCACTCCAATTTATTTAAAAAAATTTAAATATAATTTTAGTTTCTAATTATGTCCAAACACAACTTTAATCTTCAAGTATCATTTTCAACTTAAATTAAATACTATATCTTAAGTTTTAAGTACTAGATCCAATTATGCTGAGTTTTTTTATTGGCGTAATACATAAATTGGGTTCTAAATTTGACTTTAAATTTTAACTTTGACTTTTAACTTTCATAGTGCACGAATAGACACTTTAAATATCCAACACTTCAACAATAAAAAGACTGTAATTTCAACACTTCAACAAGTAGGCACTTGTGCACTCTAAAAATTAAGATGTTTTTTTGTTAAAGTATTTGTCAAAATTGGAGACAAAACTCCATTGACGACTTGAAGCTGAGCTTCCATTGAAGCTTGAAGAAGAAGAAGAAATCATAGTTGTAACAGCTGAATTAACTAACTCTAACCCTAACTACCTTACAATTAACTGATCCTACTTCAATCAAGAGTATTGTTGCTGGATCGAAAGAGTTTACTTTGCACTTTTCAGTTGATTGGAAAAGACTAATGTTTCGGATTAATTAAATGAATTTAATCTATTAGTTACTTAATGCAACTCTTATGAGCATTTGTCGAATGAAGCAAACATAATATACCTAATTGTTACTCAATTAATAATCTAATTTTTCATGCCTCACCAAACAGAAATGAAGAGTATGCAATATAGTCTAATAACTGTGCAGATGATTTCAACTGATAATCTATACAAAGTTCGTTGCAACTCCTCAATTTCTTCATAGTTTTGGAATAAGAAAGAAATGTTCTTTTCCTGAGTAAGTTTGCATTAATTAGAAATAACTAAGGAATTAAAATGGAAATGTTAGACTTCTAATTCTGTCTTTACGTAAAGAAAATATGACTATTTAATTAGATTTTGATTTTAATCAAGTGAAGAAGCTATAAGTCGAGCAAGAGAGAACCATCTCTTCATTCTCAATAACAACTCTACTTTCTTTTTTAATCAATTTCAATATTTCACAAAGAATCATCATGGCCAATAAGATACCTTTAGAAAAAAATCAAGAATTTGAAGCTGAAGTTGTTTTATCACCTATCTCCTCTCCTCCACATGACCAATTAAACAACGATCTACAAAATGAAGAATTGCTAATCGTATGTCAAAAATTGAGGGAAAAGGAAAGCAACCCATGCCTGAATCCTATGAAATGAAGCCCATCAACAAGCCTCCATTTTTCAATCTCGAAGCAGGAGGAATGTCCGAAAATGAGTTGAAAAAACAAGAAGACTATGATTATGATATGGATTTAGCTATCTTGAAGGTTATATATCATTACTACTTCAACCATGGGGTAATTCCATATCCTTATTCAAACTATTTTATCAAATACATCGAGACTTTAATCCCCACCATGAAATTTCGTGGCAAGAAATTGGAGTTGAAGATCCTTATGTTAAGGAAATATTTCTTAACTGTTTTGAAAATGGTCGGAGGATATAATCCTGATATAATCCATCCTCTTTATCGTTAAGCTTTCATCTTATCTTTTGGTTTATGGGGTTAATTTCAGAGACTATTTTCAAGCTGACAAAGAGATGGATAAAGCTGATGACAAGTTGAGAAACTGGAGTTTTGAATTGTTTATGCTTTTGCTTGTATTTTTCAGTTCAGTTTAAAATTTGTTGTGGGATTAGAGATTGTTAAAGGTTATTTTGATTTGATAAGAAAATGTTCCCTTTTTTCAAGTTTGATATCTTGTCTCAACTTATAGAATCAAATATGTTAATTAATTTGATGTTCTTTCAAGAAAGAAAAAATCAATTGTGTGAAATCAAGGAAGTCCTGTCACCAAAATCCTATCTTCTGAATTAAAGAAATTACAGAATTGAAAGACTTCAAAATCTCCAAATGATAGGGCTGACAGTTGAACAAGTATTTGTGTGCCGTTTGGTTCTTATTAGAAGTGAATTATTTATATATTGAAACAAGCATAACTAGTACTATATTTTGTAGTATTTTAGTTACTATGCATAAATTTCAACACACCAATTATGTCGTTTAGTTATTGATTTATAATTCGTGCATAAGTAAAACCCTAGGTTAAGAGATTAGTAATTCCACTTTCCCCTTGGTGTAAATAGAAACAACACCTACTCTTGAGCAGTTGGAACAAGCCCTCTAACATTGACATTCAACATACAAATTACGTTTTTTAGTAATTGGTGTATAGTCCCACGCATAACTAAAATCCTAGGTTAACATATTTGTTAATTAATCCTCTATTTTAAGGAAGGAGAAAATAATTATATAAGAAGTGAAAACAAATCAGAATAAAATGATAACAAAAATAAACAAATCAGAATAAAATGATAACAAAAATAACTAACTATGATTTTATGGCGTCCTTGGTAATGAATCTATGTTTCATATCTCATGACGTCTATAGAGTTTTGTTAGCCTTATATTCGATTTGCCAACTTTTCATATATTTTTTAGTAGCGTTGATTACAAGATAGCTTTTGCGCACCTCAACTAATTCACCTATATTTGATACTCCCACCTATACATGTACCCAATAAGTCTATATATTTGCCAATGCTTTCACTAGTGAAAAAATAGTTCTTAGCATTTTTTGCCTCTTTCAATATTTGGTCTTCTTATGACTTAGTCCAACTTCATTGACCACTAAATTACATTTTGACTTCACCATAATCCCATCATATATTGATATGTAATAAGAATCTAGTAGCATTAAAAGATTTGACATTTTAGTACATACAAAATGGTCACCCATTTTGAAAAAGATAATTCCATATATATATTTTTTCCAAATGTGAATTATTTTATTTTTTTGGTAATATAATTACTTTTTTTCTTTATCAGCTCAACATTTTTTTTCACTTTTCCTTTTTTTCTTTATAAGCTCCAACATTTTTCCAAAAAAACATCATATCCAAAATGCTACCTAGTAAAGAACTAAAGGGAGAGAATAGTGAAGTAAAGCAAGAAAATTAAGAATCTAATGAAAAAAAAACTTGATTTTCGTTGATATCATTATTGAAATCCTCTCAAGGCTTCGAGTGAAATCTCACTTGCAGCAAGTCTGTTTCAAAAACATGGCTAGCTTTGATCTGTAGCCCTAAGTTTGTCAAATTACGTTTGTCAGCTGATGAAGAAGACTACACCAATCATAGACTTATGTTGAGGACTGCTCATCCTGAAAATAATCTTAAGGATTCTTCTCTTTAAGTCTTTACTTTTTGAGTCTTTTATTGAGGAATCAGATATGGATTATCCCATGAAAAACTCCAATAGATATTCTTTGCCTGGGGGTTCTGTAAATGGATTGATTTATCTTGTAAATGTGGCAAACGATTTGTTTCTATAGAACCCAACAATAAGAAAGTACAGGAAATTACCCGTCTTTGAAACTAAAGTGAGTGATTTGGCCATTTCTTATATGATTTTGGATATGATGAGATCCATGATGATTATAAGGTAGTGCGTATTTTTACCTATATTAGCCGTCATCGTTATTTTCAAGAGGTTAATATGTATAGTCTAAAGAATGATTCTTGGCAAAGAACATCATAATAGGATGCGATTAATTGGTTCAGGTCAGTTTGTTAAGGGAAGCTTCATTGGGCTACTACTGCTGGTCTTGGTTACGATAGGGGCTGGAGCATAACTCTTTTGATTTGACCGATGAGAAATAGAGAAATATGGAACGACCTTGCTATGGAGAAATAAATGGTATTCTTATGCTGGGAGCGTTGGAAAGTAATCTTTCTATGCTTTGTAATAATCCGACTGCTCAAATAGATGTGTAGGCTATGAAGGAGTATAGGAATAA
>JBCEWC010009603.1:0-18560 GCA_038996855.1 Solanum aculeatissimum
TTTTATTATGCTTATTAAATTTAATATTTAATATTATTAACATAATAATAAAAAAGATGGTGAAAAGACGATTTTGTCTAAAGAAAAGTCTTTTAATGAAGGGCAAAAAGTTCAAACAACATTTTTAAGGGTCTTCACACTTTTAATATAGTATAGATATAGACAGAAGGAAGTATATAGGAAGGAATGCCATAACAATATGCCTTAAATCGATGATGCATGAATGTCATAATACTTTAAACATAGCAGGAATGGGGTCTCAACCGACATATAAGACCATGCGAGCTATTACATGAAATCCCGATGTTCACTCTACACCTGAGAAAGAATGATCTACTTGCCAAAGGTAGACCATACTCCTCCTTACAGGAACACCATTCATTTCAAAGAGAATTTTATATGAACATAATCATCCACAAAGGGGCATAAACATGAACCTATGTTGGCACATAGTTGCGAGAAGGAGACTTTATATAAGGACCCCTTGGGTCGAGCCCCCACCTCCAATCTCATTCAGTGCTAAGTCATTATCCCACGGGAATACATATACATATACGTTCTTGAAATAGGAGCATAAGTCATTTCAAATCATAGTCATGCATACTTGGGCTTAAGAGTCAAATCATACTTCATAATCATGCATACTTAGGCTTCAAATTCAAATCATTCTTTAATCCATGATTACATACGTAGAAATAACTCATTCATACTTATACATGATAATGCATATACACCCATTATTTTTTAAAGCCATATCATCAACATTATGTGATCACATTTCATGTCATAACCATACTTGCCTTGAAATTATCATCATATTCATAATTGGGTAATAACCCATATCATAAATCTCATGAAAAAACCTTATTCATGCATGTTTATGCCACGAAAAATGAAGGAATAGTATAGGTACTTGAAACTCATATTCAAAATATGTTAGTAAGATGAAATCATAGTTAATCCATAAAGAAATCAACAATTGAAACATACTTGAAATTACTCATGCCTAAATTCATCATAGAAAGAGACATGAATTTTCAATTCTCATAAAATCTATCTAAATTGACATAATAAGACTTAATCATGTAAAAATCATCAATTGCAATCAATCTATAACTTAATTTCATCAAATTGATGCTAAATCACAAGACCTACTTGCAAATCATACTTAGAAATTATGAAATTGAAGAAATAGATTTCTGGGTTTCATGATTGGAAGGTAATCATGAATGAAACCACACATACCTTAAAAAATTAGGAAGATTAAGATAAGTTAGACTTGAGATTGAAGCACTCTTGAATCCTTTGACTTGAATCTTCAAAGCTTGGCTTGAATGAAGTTTTAGGAAATTTGAATTTCTAGAGTTAAGTGTTAGAACGAGAGTGAAGTGAATGAAAATGACTAAGTCATGACTTAAGGGTATTAGAATTGGCATAAAAGTCATAAAATACATTATATTGGAAGTGAACCAATTTACTATGAAGCCCTTAATAAAAATGGCTGGACACCTGCACAATAGGCTTCACGGCTCGTGAAGCCAGTCATGAAGTGTCCTCAAGATGTGATACAGTGATTTCTTGAAGAAAAATGTCTAAGGGTCCTTCCACGGTCATCACCAAGGCCCGTGATATTCTTCATGGGTTGTGATGATGCCTATGGTGGCACCCTTAGGCAAAACAATGGCCACCAAGCAAAGGCCCCTTCCACGAGCCCTTTCACGGCCAGTGGTGAGGACCACGAGCCGTGAAAGGCTCCGTGGAGGGACACTTAGCCTGAAACTCTTGGAACACGCCGGGGAAGCCATGGTCCACTCCACGACCACCTCCATGGCTCGTGGAATCTTCCATAACTCATGATGTTGGAAACCAAAATTTCAAGCATTGCTAAGGCTTTCTGAAGTCTGGGTCCTTACAATATCATAAATGAATGACATACTATTAGTGAACTTTATTTTTATAAGAAAACTGATCCACGATCATTGATGGCATTCTGAATATCATACTAATTAAGAACTTACTTTTGGAAAATAGTTCAAAGCATTAATGATGTATCTCAATATCATGCATGTCATGTATCTGATAATTTGAATAGCTCAAAAATACTGATAAACTGAGTCTGAATTGATAGATACTTAATCTAAAAAAACCTTAAAATAAGTGAAATTGAAAGACTAAATGTAAAACTACTCATTATGATTTCTATATGCTGAATGTAATATGCAATTTAATTGTCATGAATTCAAGACATTAGTTTTCCTATTCTAAAGGCTCAAAAACAAATTGATTCTATAGTCCTTCTATAAGCCCTAAATGGTTCAGTCTTACCAAACAACACAGGAAATTCAATTTTTTCCTCAAAATTAAAAATATTGTTGAGGTCTCCACACACAAGTCAAGAAATCTTGAATACCATTACCTAACTGCATTATCTCCTTCCATAGTAATTTTTTTGTTGATTTTTATTTCTAGCATAGACCATAATAAAGTAAGTAGAGAAATTTATAGCTACCTATTTGATTAAACAATGAATGAATTGCTTATGAACAACTAATACCTGCACCTGGATCTGTGTCTGCCAAAATAGTCGCACCCTACCTTTGTAAGCTAGGTGGATAGTTCAAATATTTTTCCAGATAAAAATTATTTTTTGCATAATATTAGCTCATTTATTCTCCTTGATTCTAGTTTCAAGTATTCCCATTACTTTCACCTTATGCTTCTGCTGAAAGAGTCTCAACTCTTTATATTTTAGGGATTGATTCAACCCCTTTATATTTAAGATAGATATGATTATTGAAGGTTGAGGTACCCTCAAGGTCTCTAATTTGAGCCTCAACATCATCATAAAGGGCACTATAACTATTCTGGGACACTCACCTTTGTTAGTCCAACATGATTAGATTTGTACTAGCCTGCATATACATCTGTGACTTAGAAGATTGATCTTCCTCATAATCGTCTCGCTTTTTATCTATTTCAGATTGTTTTAGTACTCCTATAGCCTTCTAATCCACCTTAGGTTGACTGATTTTTCTATTTCTTTTCCTTCTTCTTTTAACTACTTGAAGCTTAGACTTAATTTCATCCATGTCTACTTCCTTATGTTTAGTCCAACATCCTTTAGTAGTATGCCCAAACTTCGTAAATTTAGTACAAAAAATAAGGTCTCCAATCATACTCAATGAGTTGCTCAATGTACCAGACGGAGTTGTAATTTCTATAATGTACAATGGGCTTCCTATATCATTAGTATTTGAGGCATTTTGACAAATCACCATACATTTATTCTAAAATTTTCAAAGATTTTGATATATGGTGTATCCTCAATCATGTAGCCTGAAAGCAAATTTTCTCAATACTCTTTCCGCCCTAATAGATCCTCCTATTTAATGTTCACTAAAATTCTTTCCATCTTTTGAGCTTGAAGGAACATAAGTCAGTGTCTTACCTATCTTAGATTATACATAAGCGAGGAAGGTAATAAAAAAAGAATGAAAAATGAGTTTTTCTTTCTTTTATCACTTAGGAGCCGTGTCATATGAGAGTCTCATGCACAATTTTGAATAAGAGAAAGAAGTGAGTAATACTCTTTTCGAGTAAGATTATTTTCTGCATACTCTGTTTGTTTCATTGATGTTGGATGCTTTGAAGGCTCTGCATCAGAGAATTGGAGTCATCTAGCAGCTAGTTGCGTACCATTGTCCTCGCCCCCAAATGGCTTCAGTAGTATTGAAGAAGTTGAGGTAGAGGCCATTTCCTTATATTCCACAATCATGCAAAATCGATCAAAATCAAAACTTTCAAACTTAATAGATTGTACTCACAAGCTAACCTCATTCTTTGTTGTATCTAGTGGTATCGCCGGTGTCGTAGTCTTACGAGAATGTTGTTGTTAGTGCATAGTAAAAATAATTGTCAGTGTATGTTAATTACATTCCTTGTGTCACCCCGACAACGGGTGTGATGACATTCGTCTAAACCATTAAGGCAAGTCAGCCTTGAAAACTAAGCAATTTACAATAAGCGAAAATTTAAGTAAAAAATAGAAAGTCTAGCATAACATAGATATTGATAAGCAGAACTAATTCTAAAATCACCCAAGATTTGGTGTCACATGTACAAGCCACTAACTCAACAAAAAAGAAGAATAGTACAAGTTTCAATATCTTAGTTCTCGAATAGAACAAAACATAAAATAAAAGGGCCTCAAGAGTCCACTGATAAGACAAGTTGTTATCTCTCAAATATTCAGAAGCTCAGTCTAAGATGGCAAATAAAAAAATAAGGAGGTACCGGGCTTAACACCTACACAAGTGTGGAAGCAAGGGGTGAGTACCCAATAAATGAATTCTAAGCCTTAAGTAAAACAATAACATAGATACTCTTATCATCCTAACCACATGCCTCCACAACTACAACACTACACACAAAAAAGCCAACATACGTATATACACATCCACAATACAAGTATAAAATATAAGGAAAATAGTTTTCATTAATTTATAAGTACAGAATTAGCCATCATATCACACTTCATACAGATATCCACATTAGAGCTATAGTGAAATGAGATGGAATGTAATAAAGTACTAAAGATACAATGTGATATCAAGTAATTGTGATGTATGTCTGTTTGATGATACATATCCGCTAATCACCCCAGATTGAAAAATTCATGGGGTCTTAGATAAACCATGTATTCACCGAAAGAGACCTCGACCACTGAAAAAGACCTTGGCAATAATAATCCATCAGAAGAGACCTCAACCAAATCACACTCACTAGATAAGACCTCGGTCGCCAAAAAATACTTCGATAAATAACATCAGTTGGTAAAGATTGCGACTCCAAGTATCAATATCTCTTTCTTATCACTTTTTCAATCCAATGTAGATAAACATATGCACAAAGAATGAGTCAATGAGAAATGAAATCCACAATATAATGTCATATAGCTCAATATTCACATCAATATTCGTCAATAAATGATTTACAACACTTATGCAACCTCCCATATCTGAATTTAATATTAACATGTCAATTCACATAGCCATATTATTACCACGCCTCAATCATTAATTCATTTCATGTTATACACATCCAAAATTAAATCCCAATTACACAAATAGAAAAGTATAAAGTTCAACACTCTTAATTATGGATTAGATGTTTATTTGCCCTAGCCAAAAATTGCGATCACTCAAATGTCGGAGCCTTCCCCTTCCGATTATACTCCAAAGCACCACAATCTAGTAAAATAATACTTCACAATCAAAATTTAAAACTAAAGGTACCAAAATTGTAAAAATTGGGAAAAAGAGTAAATTGGTCCAAAAATTCAATACCTAAAAATGAGGTTAAATCTGAAAATTCCTGCACAAAAATATTACTTAAGATTTTAGAAAACTAATGGAAAAATTATTTTAAAAATGGAGTTAAAATGAGCCTACAATCACCATTTTTGTTAAAAGTTCGAGTTCAAGTCACCATTTCTGTTAAAAGTTCGAGTTCAAGGAAAATCTCTATTTTCTCCGATTGAAAACACTAAATTTGATGTTAAAATCACAAAATAATCAATGAAAAATAAAGATATAAGCTAGAAATAGCTCACCCAAAAGTTTTCCCACGAAAATCCCTTGAAAATAATTTCCTAACCAAACTTAAAAATGTCAAAAATGATGAAAAAGACCTAATTTCACACTTTAGTGTTTCAAGCATAATTAACCCTCCGTGATCGTGGTGCTTAGGCCCGAGAATGCAGATGTTAATGGTCAAGGCCTTTGCGATCGCGGTCCAGGACATCGTGAATGAGAAGGTCATACCAAGTGATCCTCCGTGATCATGGCACGAGGGTCACAAATATGATGCCTTCCACATCAGTACTTCACGAATACGGGAGTGATGTCCGCGAACGCGAAGAAGAGTAGGGACACCAGATATCAACAATCACTAAATGGCACAAAATCATAGAATGAACCCTTGAAATTCATTCAAAATTTCGTACACACAAACCATATATGCAACCCTAATAAATTTGATGTTTCGAACTCAATAGAATAGTCAGAAATCAAATTCGAGATTTTCTTGACCTAGAACCCAATAAGTCGCAACTAAACTAACTTAAGGAATTAGTAATATCAAAATTTTACTAGACCATTCAATAATTTTATTGATAAAAGCACCTCCTTGAACCAATGAAACCATCAGAAATCTAATCTGAGTGCTCGAACTCAAAATGTTGACCAAAGTCAAACTTTAACTTAATTTCCAGCCTCGAACCTTAAATACAATAACAACTCTAGATCTAATTTTGACAATTCTCATAGACTAATTTTCATATTCTAGAACTAATGGAATCGACTGAACTATGTTTTGAGGCTCAAATCACCAAATGACTCCCAAAACTCAAAATTAAGCAACTTCAACCTTTAAAACTCAATTATTTAGCAAAAACTTCACTTTTCGTAGGATTTTCAAAAATCAACTTTCAAAACCAATCAAATAGGACTCAAGAAAACTATCGGGATGATTAAAATGATAATTTTATCAAAAATACCAGCAATGACCTTTAGGGTCATTACATCATCCACCATTAAAAACCATATTTATCCTCAAACTTAAAGCAACGGACATACATAAAGTCTCAAAGAGAGGAGGATAACGGGCTTGTATGTCAGACTTGGTCTCTCAAGTTGCCTCTCCTACAAGTCAGTGTCATCACTTAACCTTCATTGATGCTATCTCCTTAGGTTTCAGCTTCTGAATTTGCCTGTCTAATATGGCCACATGCTCTTCCTCATAGGCCGAATGTGGACTCAACTTTATTTAATTAAGAGAAATCACATGAGACTCGTTTGGGACATAATGTCGTAGCATTAAAACATAAAATACTGGATGTACAGAAGAAAGACTAGGTGGAAAGCCAAGTTTGTAGGTTACTTTTCCACTTAACTCAAGATCTCAAATGGATCAATATACCTAGGGCTGAGCTTGCCCATCATCCCAAACCTCATGGCACTCTTCATGGGTAAAATTCTAAACCATACGCGATCACCATCCACAAACTATAAGGGTCAAACCCATCTATAAACATAACTCTTTTGATGACTCTTAGTTGTCAACAACCGACTCTAAATCAATAGAACCTACTCCATGGCATCTCTAAACAAAACAGTATCTAGGCTATCCACCGCAATAGAATCAAACCAACCGATGGATGATCTATATCTTTAGTTATAGAAGGCTTCAAAAGAAACAGTTTGAATGCTGGAATGATAACTTTTATTGTATACAAACTTGGATAAAGGCAAATGCTAATCCAATTGACCATTGAAAAAGATCACATACACACAAAACATATCCTCAACATCTGGATAGTCTTTTCGGACTGATTGTCTGTCTAGGATAAAATGTTGTACTCATGTCCAATCGGGTACCCAACCTATGTTGTTAGGCCTTACAAAAGTGAGAAGTAAACAATGAACTTTAGTTAGAAACAATGGAAATAACCACCCCATGAAGTCTAACAATCTGACTAATATAGATATAAGAAACTTCTCTATCGTGTACTTAACCTTGATAAAAATGAAATGAGCAGACTTTGTCAATTGATCAACAACAACCCAAATGGAGTCATACCTACCCACGATAGTGGGAAACCCACCACGAAGTTTGTAGTAATTTGCTCCCACTTCCAAGTAAGAATGGGTATCCATTGAAACTCTCCACCAGACCTCTAGTGCTCACACTTCACCTGTTGGTACGCAAAATAATTAGACACAAATTCGTAGATATCCCTTATCATACCACACCACCAATAATGCTGACTCAAGTCATGATACATCTTTGTTGCCCCAAGATAGATGGAGTAACGGGCATAATGAGCCTCCTCAAGTATCAATCTAATCAAGTCACCCAATTTGGGCATACATATCCAACCCTTAATCCTCAAAGCACTATCAAAATCTAGAACGACCTCCTTAGCCTCACCTCTAGACACCTTGTTTTGAATTATACACAACTTCTCATCATCAAACTGCCGCTCACGGATCTGATCCATAAAAGAAAAGCATGGCTCCATGAAAGCAAGCACCCTGCCCTCATAAAAAAGATGTAGTCTCACCAACCCATTTGCTAATATCTGAACATCCCTAGCCAAGGGTCGCTCCGTGAGTCGAATGGCTCCAAGACTCTCCATACTAGAATCTTTCTTACTCAATACTTAGGCCACCACATTGGCCTTTCCCGGGTGGTATAGAATAGTTGAGTCATAATCCTTTAGAAGCTCAATCGACCTCCCCTATCTCAAATTCAAGTTCCTCTGGGTAAAATTATACTATAAGCTTTTGCGAATTGTGAAAAGCTCACAATAAATCCCATATAGATAGTGTTGCTATAACTTCAAAATGAAAACAACCACTGCTAACTCTAAGTCATAGGTGGGATAATTTTTCTTATGTGTCTTTAGTTGCCTAGAGGTATAGGCAATCACCATCCCTTTCTGCATCAAGACACCTCCTAACTCGACCCCCGACGCATCACAATACATGATGAAATCAACACCCTCCTCAGACAAGGTCAAAACAGGTGCGGTAGTTAGCAATACCTTGATCTTTTGAAAGCTCTCCTAACAATCATTCGACAAATAAAATGCTACATTCTTCTGGGTGAGTCTGGTCAATAGGACTACTATGGTGGAGAACCTCCAAACAAAATACCAATAATATCTAGCCAAATCCATAAAGTTGTGGATTTCAATAGCTAAGGTAGGTCTAGTCCACCCTCAAACAACCTCAATCTTGGCTGGATCAACCCTGATGCCCTCCTTGGACAGTACATGACCCAAAGATGCTACCAAACTGAGCCAAAATTCACATTTAGAGAACTTGACATATAATTTCTCCTCTCTCAATCGCTAAAGCACACTCCTCAAATGCCTGTCATGATCAGCCTCAGTCTTGAAGTCAACTAAGATATCATCAATAAAATTATCACAAACGAATCCAAGTATGGTCCAAACACTCAATGTATAACCTCCATAAATGTCGCAGGGGCACTGGTCAGCCCGAATGACATCACCAAAATTCATAATAGTCGTATCTAGTTCAAAAAGCAGTCTTAAAAATGTCAAATGCCCTGATCTTCAATGGATGGTACCCAAGCCTCAAATCAATCTTGGAAAACACTACCGCTCCCTGAGTTGGTCAAATAAATCATCAATTCTAGAAAGAGGGTATTTGTTCTTGACAGTGACCTTATTCAATTATTTATAATCGATGCACATCCTCATAAACCCATCTTTCTTCTTCAAAAATAGAACTGAGGCACCCCAAAGTGATACACTAGGCTGAATAAATCCCTTATTCAACAATTCTTGAAGATAATTCTTTATCTTTTTCAACTCTCTTAGAGTCACAAGGTAAGGAGGAAGAGAAATAGGCTTAATGCGTGGCTCAAAATCAATAGCAAAGTCTATATCTCGATCAGGAGGGACTTTTGAAAAATTGATAGGAAATACATCCATGAATTCTCAAACCATAAGAATAAACTCTATCAGAGGTGAATCAACACTAGTATCTTGAATAAAATCCAAAATAGGATAAGCAACCTCTTTTAATCAATTTCTGAGCCTTGATATAGGAGATAACTTTACTAGGATAGAAACCACACGAACCCTTTCACTCTATCCTCCGCCTACTAAGCATAGATAGGGTCACTATTTTGGCATACCAATCAAGAATATCACGATACAAAGAAAGTCAATCCATACCCAAAATGATATCAAAGTCTATCGCATCAAGAATAATCATGTTCACCCAAGTATCATAGCCCACCAAAGATATGAGATAAGATCGGTACACCTAGTCCACCACTGTAAGATCTCCTACTGGGTACAAACATGTACATATATAGGAATGCAATCACATAGCAAGTAAAATCTAGTAGAGAAGTAGGTAGAAATGTATGAATAAGTAGATCTAGGATAAAAAAACACAGATATGAGTCGATGACAAATCTAAATGATACCTGTGATGACTGTATTTGAGGCCTTAGCCTTGGGTCTCCCCTAGATGGCATAGTAATGAGCTCCTTGACCTCCACCCGTCTGAGTCACTCCTCTACCACCCTGCCAAACCAAGGAACTACTCGCCCCTGTACCTCTGGTATGGCCACTCCTATCGGGCTGAACCCTACCATGACCCCTGGTATGTGGGGCTAGACCTTTAGCTGTAGATGCTGAATATTTTACTGGGTTACTGAATAAGTACGGTGTGGACTTGAATGAGTCTGAAATGGGTACTGATGAATCATATGACCAGAGTCTCTATACCTAAAATAAGATCTCGTAGTGGGCTTCTGCTATAAAAAACCAGATGGAATACATAACCACCCCAGCCTGCAGGCCTTTAAACTTTGGATGAACTAAGACCAACCTCTGAAGCCGATAATGATGCATGAACGCCTCGGTGTTAAAATGAACCACTCCAATAAAGAGAACCTCAACCTCAAATGAGGCACTATAAAACTTACTTGGTGAACGGGACCTCTTAGTGTCCCTAAACTCCTCTTTCTCCATCAACTCTGCCTCCTTAGTGGTACTCAACATGGACTAAAAGGAAGCTACCTCTCTAAACACCTAGAGCACTGCCTGCTTGAAAGAATAAGCCAGCTCTCTCATAAATCAATGAACCCTCTCTATCTTATTAGGAATGATGATTGTAGCATGTCTGGCTAGTTAGCAAAAATGAATCTCGTACTCAGTGACTGACATCATGCGTTGCCTCAAACTCTCAAATCTCAAGCGATTCTCTTCTCTCATACTTCAAGGGATAAAACAATTATAAAACGCACTAGAGAATGCCTCCCAAGTCATCGAAGGAGATCCAGATAGCAAGGATCCTTAAGTCCTCCATCACTCCCTCGCTGGTCCACGAAGTTGAAGAGTCACAAAATGATCACCATGGGACTTAACTAAACCAACAGTCTCTAATAGCGTTCTACAAGTAGTCAAACTCATAGAAATCCATTGGGTATGCCTGTTGCATATTAGTCTGTGCTATATTATCAAGAACGCCTAAGCCTTCAATAGAGTATCTTGTAACAATAGTTTGGTTGCATACTCAGGAGGAATCCAATCTCCTTTGACCTTGGGCTTGGGCTTGGGGGAGATACCCCTCTCATGAACTCTCGCTGGTGTCGCTCCTTGGGCTCAACCCCAGCCCCTACCTCATCTTTTTAACTCTCCCTCTGCCTCTGCCCTAGGCTTGGGTCTCAGTAACAATATCAGTGGTTGCCTCCCCTCCTCCATATAAAACTAATGCTTTAGTCCTGGCCATTTTCCCAAAAGAACATGCGACAACTCACCACTCACACAAAATTCCACGCACGATTAAATTTAAGAAAGAAAAAGAAAAATGTTCTAATAGTATTCATAGCCTCTCAAGGATAAGTAATAGAAGTCACCGATCCTCAAGACTCTATTAGACTGATCTTGTACACATGTGAGATCTAAGAACCTGAGACTCTGATACTAACTTACCACGACTCGACAACAAGTGTATCAGCCTAAAAAATTAAGAAATTCATGATAAGCGGAATTTACGCAAAGAAAGGAAGCCTAGCATAACATAAATAATGATAAGCAAAACTAATTCTAAAATCATTCAAGATTTGGTGCACATGTACAAACCACTAACTCAACAAAAAATAAGAATAGTATAAGTCTCAATGTCTTAGTTCTTGAATAGAATAAAATATAAAATAAAAAGGCCTTAAGAGTCTACTAATAAAACAAGTTACTATCTCTCAAGTGTCCAGAAGCTTCGATCCAAGATGGAAAATAGAGAGACCAGGAGGTACCGGGCTCAATATCTACCCAAGTATAAAAGCAAGGGGTGACCCAACAAATGGATTCTACGCCATAAGTAAAGCAATGAAGAATGCAGGTAATCCAATTATCCCAACCACATACCTCTGTAACTACAACCCTGCACGTAGGAAAATCCAGCATACACAATATACACATCTATAATGCAAGTATATAACATAAGGCAGATAGTTTTCATCAATTTACAAGTACAAAATTAATCGTCATCACTTCATACATATATCCATATTAAAGCTATGAGTGAAATAAGATGTGATATAATGAAGTGCAAATGACACAATGCGATGCCAAGTAATCATGATGCATGTCTGTCCTATGGTATACATTCGTTGATCACCTCAAACTAGAATCTGTGGGGATCTTACATAAATCATGTATCCACCAAAATAGACCTTGTCCATAGAAAAGACCTCGATAATAATAATTCTTCGAAAGAGACCTTAGCCAAATTGCACTCACCGAAAAAGAACTCGGCCAAATTACACTCGCCAGAAAAGACCTTGACCATTCGAAGAGACCTCGGTAAGTAACACCAGATGGTAAAGACCTTGACTCCAAGTATTAATATATTTCTTTCATCACTTTTTCAAGCTAATGCAGATGAACATATGCACAAAGAATGAGTGAATGATAAATGAAATCCACTATACAATGTCATATAGCTCAATATTCACATCAATATTCGTCAATAAATGATTCATAAAACTTATGCAATCTCTCATATCAAAATTTCATATTAACACGTCAATTCACATAGCCACATTATTACCACACCTCAATCAGTAATTCATTTCATGTAATACACATTCAAAACCAAATCTCTATTACATGCAAATCACACAAAAAGAAAAATATAAGGCTCAACACTCTTAACTTTGGGTTAGAAATTCACTTGCCTAAGTAAAAAATTGTGATCACTCTAATGTCGGAGCCTTTCACTCCTGATTATACTACAAAGTATCACAATCTAGTTAAATAATAATTCACAATCAAATTTCGAATCTAAAGACACCAAAATTATGAGATTTGAGAAAAAAGGTAAAACAATCCAAAAACTCAATGCAGAAAAATAAGGTTAAGATTTGAAATTTTTTGCATTAAAATACTCCATAAGATTTTAAAAACTAATGGCGAAAACAACGGAGTTAAAATGAGCCTACAATCACCATTTTTGTTAAAAGTAGTTGGTGTTCAAGAAAAACCCTCTTTTTCTCCAATTGAAAACAATAAATTTGATGTTTAAATCATGAAATATTCAATGAAAAGTGAAGATATAAGTTAGAAAATAGCTTACCCAATAGTTTTCCAACGAAAATCCCTTTAAAAAATCACTTAGCCGAGCTTGAAAATGTCAAAAATGGTGAAAAGGGGCTAATTCTTGTCACTTTACTATTTCAGGCATAATTAACCCTCTGCGATTGCGGTGCTTAGGTCCGCAAATATGATGGATGTCAATGGTCAAGGACTCGAATCCACATAACAACTCCAAATATGATACTAACAACTCTCTTGAATCAATTTCCACATTTCGGAATTGACGAAATAGACAAAATTTCGTTTTGAGACTCAAATCTCTAAATGACTCCCAAAACTCAAAATTAAGCAACTTAAGCCTTCAAAAATTAACTCTAACAAAAAATTCACTTTTCATAGAATTTTCAAAAATCAACTTTAATTTCATAACCAATCAAATAGGACTTGGGGCAACTATCGAAAAGGGTAAAATGATAATTTTATATCAAAAATACCAAAAAATACCTTGAGAGTCATTACACTTTGCTAAAGTGTGTCGAGAGCATTTTAACAATACAAAACTTTTCCAAATTTGTATGTTTTTAGATAAACAATTAGTTTTTATTGTATATAGGTCATGACAAAATTATATATAATGGTCTTATATTCCTCTGTATATAAAGGGGTTATAAGATTTATTATTCTATTTGATTGTAGTAAAATAATTATTGAAGAAAGGTAAAGTCACATTGAAAAAATTATATGAGGAATTTATCATTCCCATTACAAGACAGGAAAAGTATTGTTTCTCAACCCTTAAAAGAACGTGAAATTACTCGCTTGAAGACAACAACTCCCACATGTTTCATCCTTGCTAACACGTAATTGTTGTCCCACTTTTTATTGCATTTCAATCTAACTCAAAATTATTTAAAGGAAAAAACAACTAAACCAAAACAAATAAAGAAAAATTATTTTATTTATAGGTCAGCTTGACTTCCATGTGGAATTTAGTGATTTAATAATAATGTGAACAAGAAAGTTGGACATACTAAACAATGTTGCTTCTAAATTCTATTTAATTGATCCAATCATCTTATAGAATTAAAATTTCATCACCATCACCACAGAAAAAAGATAAGGATATATATTATTCTTTAAAAAATGCATGATCATTTGTTATGTTAAAGTAATGAAATTATAAAATTGAAATAAGTTTTAAGTTGATTGTATTGATTGATAATTAAAGATGCATCTTTTCCTTTGTTAAGTTAGCTATATAGAATTAACATTTATCATCTCTTTGTTGGTAACTTAAAAGAATTATTAAATTTTTTATGTTATCACTTAAAACATATTTTTAGTATAATATTGATGCAATTTTTTAAATAAATTTTATTTATTAACATAAAAAATACACGCACAACACACGTGACTATCTTGTTTTGGAAGAAGACATCTCCATTCATATGTATATATTGCAACCATTGGTAAATGGCTAACCTTTGAAATCTATTTTTTTTTCCTCAGATTTAATAAATGGATGGAGAAAGTATATATACAAGTTGCACTAATTAAACAACAATCAATTAATTATTGATAAACAGAAGTTGGCATTATTCTTGTCACATAGTAAATGAACGATGACAATATTAAGGTGACAACATATGATAAACGTCATCTGCTATGTGTAAAGTTTTGTTAATGATCGTTTCAGATTGGAGAATATTTTGCACACATAATGTTCACACCAAATTAATATTTTTTTTTAATTTTAAATGAAAATACTAATAAATCCACCCTGATATATCTATATGTCTATACTA
Organism: Solanum aculeatissimum; assembly: GCA_038996855.1. Taxonomy (NCBI): domain Eukaryota; kingdom Viridiplantae; phylum Streptophyta; class Magnoliopsida; order Solanales; family Solanaceae; genus Solanum; species Solanum aculeatissimum. The sequence continues at coordinate 14,947 of JBCEWC010009603.1, forward strand.
TATTAAAAGCATGAAGACCATTTTGAAATATTGTTTAAATGTTTTTCCCTTCATTAAAAGAATCAACTTTAGATAAAATCATCTTTTAACCACTTTTTTTTAAATTATTATTTAATTATATTTATAATATTGACTTTTAAATGGACATTACACATGCTACACTGAACTAGTTATACTAAAAGTGGGAAGCCTCAAACATAAAAAGTTGAATTACCAAATTACCTATTAAATATTGAACAACTATTTTACCTTTTTAAAATTAAAAAGATAAGATGTCAATTGTAATATCCTCATCCTATTTCATTTTATGATATAAATCCAAATACCTTTATTACTAGAACTTCCATTCATAAATCCAAAAGTCTTTATTACTAAAAAAAAAAAAAAGATTTCTTGAAGCAGTGTAGTAAAAACCAAATATATATATGGCAATAGCAATTATGCATGTGTCTGTAAAAGACTTAATTATGCAGTGTACTAGTCCAAAGTGATTGTGTACCGATTGTCAAACTGATTAAAGGACGAGGAAATACAACACAATCCTCTTAGGGCTATCATTGAAGACAATAGTCTTTTTGTTGAATGTCAACAAGGTCTATAACATACATCTGGAGAGACGTGAATTGACATGAAAATTTTCTAACAAACGAAGAGCACAAACATGATGAAGATTTAATAATTTGAGGAAATACACTTAAGGATATGAAGTTTCTTCTCTTGGCAGACTTAAGTGATGTTGCTTTTGTGAAACTATAATTCTTGTTAATCTTTTTCAATATACCAAAAAAGTACATAGAATTTTAGAAAAAAAATATTTTAATTTGTGATAACCTTCGATCACAACGTAATTAATCTTTTATCACAACACAAGTATTCAATTAGCATGTACAATTGTATTTAAAATCGTACAATGAAACTCTATCAGAGCACAAAAATAAAACAATTAGAATTTTTTTTAACATTTTTGTTTTTTTATTTTTTAAAAAAGAGCCATTAGTTCCATGTAATATTAAAAAAACAAAACTAAATTCCAGTCCAAGCACACAACTTTTTTCCTCTCAACTTGTAATACCCCACAACTCTATTCATACGATCCTAATTTTTTTTATCGTAAGTATATAAGCTTGAACATAGTGATGCCTTGCATGTACATATATTTTAAGGCTCATTCCTATATGTGTGAAGAGTATAAGAAGTGGATTAGGTTCATAAGAGACCCCTACTACTTAGTCGAGTTCAAACTTTCCTATCGATTGAGTTTTTCGCATTAGATTATGTGATGGTTCACTTTAAATGCCCATAACTCTTAGAACACAAAGAATTAGATGTTCCATGACCTACCAAATGAAAGCCTTTGAATTAGCTTTCCAACACAACTGATTTCACTTCATTTGTAGTTCAGAGTCAAAAGTTATGGTTGTTTTACTGATGACTGCCAGAGCAGAGTTGGACATACAAAACCTAATACGGGTCGTGGATTAAAGTACAACCTATATTGTTCACTCGTGGAAAAAGTCTTGAAAAGTCAATTTTGAGTCCCATACTTCACGGATCCATCTACGGGTCATAGAAACTTCTATGGTCTGTAGATTGGGCTCGTGAACCGATCTAGTAACTCCAAAATTTACCAAAAAGTTTACAGACGGGTTCCTATGGATCGTGGAGTCTTCTATGGGTTGTGGATAGGCCCATGGACGACTTTGACAGCGTTTTAAGAAAGGTTATTTTGATCTTTTTCCACCCCTTTAAAGTCTAAGTCTAATATTTTTACATCTATATAAGCCCCTAAACATAACTAATTAGTCTATTTACGCTCAAAACTTATTCCAAGACTTTAAACAAGGTTCCAAGAAGAGAAAAAACTAGGGTTTCAAGAGAATCAAGAGCGTTCTTCAAAGTTCTTCAAAAATCTTAATTTCTAGGTATGTAAGGCTACTTATAACGTTGGATTAAGTTCATCTACACGCTCCACATGTTGATTTTTGAAATTGAGTTCGAGCGGAGTTTTACCCTAATTTTTTATATTAAAATTCTAAGCTTTGTATTGTCTTAATGAGTTTCTTGTATACAAAAATGTCATGATGATGTTCTTGAAGTTGAGTATTTGATTGAATACATGTTCGAATCTTCATTCACATGAACCCTAATTGAGGATTTAATTTAATTTTATTTATTATTTTGAACTGAGATTGATGGTCATATTGAGCATGTTTAACACAAATAATGTTTTAGCATATTTTCCTCAGTCTGCATGAATATAAGTTTTTGAGTATAAATAATGCTTTGAGAAAGAGTCTTGATGAGATGATGTATGTTTAATTGATTTTGATGAAACTGAGCATTTAGCATAAATGATGTTTTGAGAAAGTTTTAGGAGTAGTGTTGAGCACAGAGTTGGGTGGAGTAATTGATGGCTCAAAGCCCCAGAACTATGTTGCCTGCATAGGATAGTTGGGCAGTTAACTTTGGCAACTCCTGTCCCAAAATGATGGATGGGAATGATGGATCTATGATGTAAATTTGATGTCCTTACGTTGGCAAGTAATGGATGAGCGAGCAACGACGTCGCTTTCATTGTGCATACCAATCAAAGGTGGCGAGATGTTGTCGATTAGAGAAACTCCCTAATTTTTGCATAATTGATTTGACTGAGTTGCATACTAGAGTATCTTTTGAGGAGAATTATTTTACTATAAAAATTTGGATGATTAGGCGTGAGTTACATACTATTAAGTTTATTTTCAAAGCACAACTTTATTCTAAAACTTGTGTATGTTTACTGAGTTGTGTTGATTTTGAGATGAGTTACTTGAGTTGAGTATCTTTGATTTTGTCCTTTCCTTTTCAATCATTTTACATACCAATACATTCCATGTATTGACGTCCATTTGGACTGCATCATTTTATGATGCAGAGAAAGGTATTAGAGATTATCAATAGACGCTTCGTTGATGATCTTATCACGTTCATCTAATTGGTAACTCCTCCCCTACATTCGGAGGATACCTCATTTATCTTTCTTGTTTGAGTTCAGTATTTTTATTTTTGAGTTGGGTAGCTATGGACTGTCATGGTACCTTCTAGATTGTTAGATAGAGGCTTCATAGACATTGAGTAGAGGTTGTTGACTGTTATGTATTTTTCAAACTTTGTTCATTGAAAATATTTATTTATGAGAGGATTTAGTCAATTGATTTATTTCTTGACTTTTATTTGAGTATTCTTCCGCTATTGAGTATGATGTGATGTCGAGGTCAAGTGGTTCTCTTGGGGAATCAACAATGGTTATTGAAGGTTGAACACATGCCTCTAGTAGAATGATGGGGGCCACGATAGGTCCGGGCTCACCCTCAGAAGTCAAAATAACAAAAGTAAACTACTAAATAGCTAGAAGAAAGGTGGCTATTGCCCTTGGAAGAAGGACTCACCACTAACAGATAGCTTCAAGATCAAAGCTCGTCGATAGGTAGATAGTACTCAACACCTGCACCTACATGATTAGAACATGTAGACAAAGTATGGATTAGCACAATAAAACACTAAGTATGCGGGCATGCAATGCATATGACATGAAGCGTGACAACAATATGACAAGGGGACCCATGGTTCGAAGA